>VXAL01000425.1:9760-28511 GCA_013399475.1 Chauna torquata | reverse complement strand
GTTATATCATAGAAAGGGAGGGGTGGTTAATTTCCCATAGTGGTTAGGATGCTTATAGGAGAGTTCCTCTGTGGTCGCTCTCTTAGCTCCGTGCAGCACTGCAGAGGTAAAATGGATTTTAAACAGGACACTGTATGTAGCTAGCCTGTCTTTCACTGCAGTAATAAAGGTCTTTAAAGAATGTGGATGGAAGTAATACTTGAACTATGCTTTGAAAAACTTTCATGCTGCTTGAGAAAATTATTGCCCTTTACATATGTCACTCTGACCAGGTAAAAACCTGAGTCTGTTTAATCTTTAAAAATTGCTTCAGACAAAATGCTACTAGTAGGCAGTTAGGTAGAGTAAATAAAACTGAAAGTGACTTTGAGTCATTTTATTCAGGTACTCAACTCATAACCACTTCTTTAAGCTGGTTAATCTCTATGCTGAAAGTAGCTTAGTTTCTTGCATGCTGGTTCTGTTGGATACCTGTTTCACCATTGCTTTCTTGTGATGGTTAGAAACACTAAATTTCATGCCAAGTGTTTTCATGGCCAAGAAGGCCTAAAATTATACTCATTGTTTGTGTCAACAGTCCTTTTTTTTTTTTTTTTCAGTTTAATGTCTTCACCAGCCCTGCTATGACCTTCACAATATATTTAAAGAAAGTGGTCTTCATTTCTCGTAGGCTTCACTTCATGAAACTTGAATACGCCATTACCTTCTAGCTTTCTTATATAAGAGCATTCTATGTTAAGAGAAATGCAGAACTAGCTAATACTAGTTTCTGTAGCTGCTATAGGTTATCATTCTTCTTTAGGAATAACTAATACCACAAACCATATCCCAGATGAAATCTCTATTGCATTATGGCATTAACCCTGCCCTTTTTCCTAGATGTAGTCCAAGAGCAATCTTTGTCTTTTTTCACAACTGCATAACTTCCATAGATGGTAGCTTTTCCTGGAACATTACACTAAGTTCTCTCCTTTCCTCGCTCATCTTCCAGCAGTGGGATCTAGCTGTTGGTAGAAATATTTTTGCATAGTTCAAAGAACACATGACTTAACATTTCATAAGACTGTTCACATAAATCAGTACTCTTAATTTTGCTACAGTCCTCAAGGTTATCCAGTTCTTGCTTTTGTCTGACCAGTACCTGCAGATTTTTTCATTAGAAATATCATTCACACACAAATACTAAAGAATATTAATGGTAACAAAGAAGAGCTTTGCTTATAATCATTCTCTGTACTGAGCATTATCTATTCTCTCAGAGCAGTACAGTTTCCTACACATTACTTATCAATCTTTACTAATTGTCTGTTCTCAGATAGTCCCATATTAAACGCTTTGATAAAGTCCAGGTCATTTGTACTTTTCTTAGAAAAGTAGTTATGAGCTAGCCAGAGCCTTTATGAGTTAAGTTATGACAGATTTTATCCAATTTCCATGCGTGTTTATGTCTTCAACGTCCTTCCATTCTTTCTGTGCTTCCTCCTTCCTTTACCACTCTGCCTGTTATTGATGCCAGTTGACTGGCTTCTAGTTAAATGCCTGGGTTACTTTTTTTTTTTTTTTTTAACCTGTCATTGTATTTACTGAAATTTGGGGCAAGTATCAAATTTTTATTAATCTAAATTTACATGAATCTAGATCAATTTGCAAATTAGAAATTATGGTAGAAAAGGGTTTTATGGTAAAGCTAAAATATAAAATGGGGGAGGCTGTATCATCTGTTGAGATGCAAGAGGCAGCATTTTACCCGTTTCAGCTTTAAGTAGTATTAATGAGATTAGATGCTGAAAGCATAAGAGAGGACTATTCCCCATTGGTCAGTTTTGAGAACTGAAATCCTATTTTTTTAATATATAGGTAGTTTACATCTCTGTGATCATTTTTTGCTTTGCTCACACTTAAAAGGGGGCAGAAGCATGTTGAATGTTTGGTTTTCCTAATATACTCCTAAACCTGTACAATGTCTTTTACGTAGGGGCATAATCTAGCTACTCCTCCCTTTCTCTTGTTATTTCCCAAGACACTGAATTGTGGGATTATAATACCAGAAGGAAATCAATTTTCCTGTGTATTCATTTCTGAGATTCCAAACTTGCAGGCAACAGAGAGCTTGTTCCTTTTTACTTGAATTTTTACTTTACTCAGTAAAATACCTCTCCTTTCATGCTCCCTACCTCTGCCACTGAAGTATGAATTGCTGAGTTTCTGATGATGTTCTAGAACAATTTTGTTTCTCTGCTGTCTACTGCCTTTCTGGAATTATAACTGTTGAAAGGGATTCCTTAGCTAATTGACCAAAAGACTAGAGGGATCTAAAAGGCAAAAAGAAGTACTAGGGAGTTTGCAGAATACTGGTTCATATTCATGCAAACAAATAAAATATCATATTGCACCTCCTCTGGCATTACAGAGAAAAATCATTGTGATTCAAATGTTTTCAAATGTAATTATTCAAGATTCATCTGGTACATTTGGACCTTTGTCAGTTTTAATTACATGGTGACACACAAAAACATTAAAAATCACTTCAATTCTTCTTTCTCTTTTTTCATAATGTGTTTGGCATAGCTATATTTGTTATATGGAGGTGTAATTCAGAAAACGCCTGCTGTGTGGCAATGATATTTTTTTCATTTCTTTGTTGCTCTTGAATAAATAAGAACACGCAGAGTTTCTCCTTAGAAGCATGTTCTCAGAAACGTTTTCCATAGTGTATTAAAGATGTGGCATTTAAAAATAAGTGTATTAAAGCTGGGCTGTCTCAAGGCACAGCAAACAGGGAGCTTGCCACTCAAACTTACTGACCAGGAAAAAAGACGATATTTGAACAACACATACAGGAGGGGAGAAAGGGAGTGCTTTGGTGACAAACGAAGAATAGTTGTTTTGGGACATCTCTTTTATTTAACAGCCAGGGGTGTTTGGATCAGGAATCACTTACAGATTTTTTTGTGTGTGTGTGTATCATGGCAAAAAGGTCACAGAAGCACACTAAATAAGATCAGTTAAAAACTTCCATTGGGTAACAATCTGGAAAAAGGCAGGAAGAACAGAGACAGAAGAATATTGTTTCTCCCAGTGGCTGTGTAGCCCAGTATCAAACGCTTTCTGATCAGATCCTCTGAAAGCTCATCACCAAGAGGAACAGAAGTAATTTTTGTGTGCTGAGGGTGACTTTACCAGCACATTTAAGGCACTGAAAAGAGATCAAAGATGCCTCTTGCTGAAGTCTTGAGTACTTTGCAGATGGCTGCTCTGGCCATAAATCAAAGCTATAATCAGGTCACACGGGACAAATGGTAGAACTCCAAGAAGCAGCTTACCAGGCAATGCGCTTCTGGGTTAGAGGTGGATGTGCCTGATGCCTGGCAAGGGACTCTGCTGATCCCCAGGGAATGGGATGTTCAGCAAGGGAGGCTACCAAAGGAACATGTCACTTCCAGCGTTTACATAGTAAGTGGAAAGCTGAATGCAAGATGTATAGGCCATTGCAAGTTACAGTCTTAATAGTGGTTCATTTATTATTCTTTTCATTTACCAAATTTAGCATGTATCCTGTCCCCTTTATCCATTCAGCTAAGTCTTTTTTGCACAGTAGCCATCATACGGTGAGAATATTCCTCTACCAGTGGAAGTTGACCTTATTATCAAAGTACCCTTTTTTCCTTCTTGTTTATCATCTAAATGTTTGGATGTCTTGGTTTGGACTCTGTGACAATCCTGTACAGCACTCTGAGAGGAAGAAAAATGCATTAATAAACAGTCATGAATTCTGCCTCTGTATCCACGTTCTGTCCATTTCAGTAATATCAACTTGTAATGTGGCTTCCTTGGGACAGGTACTCCAGTCTTTATTTGTCCATAATAATTGCATCTCAATTATATCAAGAAGAGAAGAGGTTTAATTTCAGTGGCATAATGTATACTGGCAATAAGCAGCAAATCTGCAACTCCACTTCAGTGTGTAGCTGGAGTGATTCAGTAAGGGCTTAAAANAAAAAAAAAGGCAAAACCAATAAATGATTCTTCTGGCTAGTCTGAAGAGGGGAAGGAAGTTTCGACTAACTATCAGTGCATATGATTGGGGCAGGTTCTATACAAGTGAACCTCTGTTCACAGTGTTTTGATAACTGAGTATGAACAATAACCTCTGGGGACTTCGGTCAGGCTTTTCAGACAGGAACTCAAGTAGCATCCAAGGTACATTTTTCCTATTACCTTGCAAGAAGGAAGTACTATCTCTTATTTGCTTTATTTCTCATTGCATCTTTACAACAGTCTACATCTTCTAAGCTCTTGTAACACAAGTGAGAGCATGTACTGTCTGCAAATGAGCAAAGTGATGCAGATATTCTGTACCAGCTTCTTAATGCTTTGAAGCAACCTGGAGTTAAATTTAAAAAGGAATCCAAGATATTAATATCCAATCTCTGCTTATCAGCATGGGACAATATAGGTAATGTAGTTTTCCACAAAGAAATTCATAGCTTGAAGCTCATTTTTATATCATTCCACAGATGAATGTGGAGAATATATAGAATCATAAAGATACAGAGACAAAATGCAAATAGTTCTAAAGCTTTTAAAGCATTTTGCCTTTCATAACTAGTCTGAGCTGTGGTACATTTGTCCTATTGCACCTAATGGTGCTTTTTACCAAAGGATACTGGAAACCAAAATGGACAAGTTCAAAGGGCCCATATTCAGAGAGCACCAGTTTCATTTGCTAAAGGGTTTGGAGAAAATAAATGTCTACAAGAGTATCTCTGATGCTGTATAAAAAAAAAAAAAGTCATCCAAGAGAAAAGAATGTTGTTCTAACAACTTTTTTGATAATCCTGTATACAATAAATCATGTGGAAGAGTGGAAAGATGAGAGGTGTGGCACTTCACAGTCCTATTTCCAGAAGGTATGAATTTTACAAGGTAAAGAAAAATCTTTCACTTTTTTTTTTTTGAAGTGAGTAGTGGGATCTCTGTTATACCATCACACACGTAAGGTAAATATTATTTTGTAGGTCTATTTTTCTTTTGAAACACCTTGTAATTGGTGATTTCTTTGAAAGAAAGAAACATTTACCAGGAGTTCTTGGAAAGGACACATGCAATACTATTCTACGTCTTAGGTCCATGCAACGTATGATCTGAGATTATACTTTATTTTTATTGTTTTCCTTGTAGTACTTTTTTTTTTTAATAAAAGTTTGCTGTATTGAAAATGCTTTAAAGCCTCGATTCAGTCAGTAGGCTATTCAAGCAGAATCTTTGGTGTACATTGAGTATCAGTGATGTTAATTGCTCTACCAAATTCCCTTATTTCAGTTTAGGCACAAAAGCAATTGTTGAGCTGAGTGGTAGCTTGCTCACCTGTGATTTTTCACTTTCGGTTATTTTTGTTCAGTTGTTCATGTTATTTTGTACTAGTAGTTCAGATTGTTCAAGTTCCACATGTATCTAGAAAATACAAGCTTTCTGATACTGGATGCAGTCCCATTTTCCTAGGTCTTAAAACTGCGTAACATAGAATTCAGAGTTAGTATTGCCTTATGATAGTAGTAGTTCATGTAAAAAGAATTCAGTGGTGGCATTATCCAGCTTGTGCCAATGCTAGGGGAAACAGTTGTCATCATCTACCAGTCTAGTAACTGATGTGATAAAATGCTATTGGAAATTTGCTAGAGCATTACATTGGTATGCAAATCATAAAAGGGATGCTTCATACGGAAATTATTCTAGTTCTAGAAATATTTCTGATACATACTGAATACTATGAGTGGCATATATATTTGACATATTGTCCAAAATTATTTGGCTGGAAATTCAAGAGTTGCGTGTTTTGTATATGAAAAATTCTAGCTGTTAGATAAAACTATTTCATACTTTCTCATGATATGTGCTTGTTCCAAGTCAAAATTAAATGCAGACTGTTTTTATTATTGTAAGTTTCCTCAAAAATATGTTTTGTGAAAAACCACTTGTAGGAAAGATCTTTAGTAGTTAAGAGAATCATAAAAATCAGTCTCAATCGTTTATTTTCTATTTATCAAAAGGTGTTTTTTTTTGTTTTTTTGGGGTTTTTTTTGCTTATGGTCATAATTTATTGTTCAATGTCACTTTTTATGGCGGGAAATTCTCTTTATTATTGTTAATGAATGCTTATATTTCAACACATACTTCCAAAATAATTCAGGATGGAAGAGACTTCAGAAGGTCTCTAGTCCAACCTCCTGCTCAAGGACAGGGTCAGCTCTGAGATCAGACCAAGTTGCTCAAGGCTCTGTCCAGTCTGGTCTTGAAAACCTCAAAAGATGGAGAATAAAAAACCTCTCTAGGCAACCTGTTCCAGTGCCTCACCCTCTGAAAAGTGAAGAAGTTTCATTGCAACTGTGGAAAGGGACCACATCTTGTATCTTGTTTATTCTGTCCTTGCACGCTGCATCTGGCTCAAAAATAAGTATTTATCGTTATTAATCTGAAACAGAATGCAAGTGTTGTGCAAACTGTATTGTAAAAAATATAATTTATAAGTTGTATAACTGAACGATAGTATCATGAGAATGCTCTGAATAAATTAATGTGTTGTACAAGTAGCCCTATAATTTGACAAAGGCATCCTTGAGTTAACGAGTTACACTATGTGCTGTTCTATTTATGATCTCCTGGTCCATATCTCTTGATCCAATTACATAGAAACCTTCCCACCATCAAAATAAGAATTCCCCTGGATAAAAACCTAAAAATTTTCAGTAGAACATTTGACTTGGTAAAAAGTTTCTTTTTGTATATACATTTAAAAGGCAATTCTTTGTATTTTGCAACTGCACAATGCACAAGTCATCTTTGTTTTGTATGGAGCACAGATATGGATAGACTGCTCTGCAGGAACGTACTGGAAATATATTCCTTTAGGACATAGCTTTGGAATTTGTGCTTTGTCACTTCAACTCTTCAGCTGCAGAAGAATCCACTACTTATATTTGATATCATATGACCTTGTCTCATCTTGTGATTGATGCATTACCATAGCCAGAATTTGAGATGTTACCTAAGCCCAAGCAATAATCTTACATAGTAACAGGGTAACGTAACAGAGGGAGGAAAAAAAAAAAAAGCAGTAACAACAACAAAAAACAAAGAATTGATGGAAGTCAGTATTCAGCCATAAGAAAATACCTTTCCACTTTGACCACTTTGACATTTTGTGAAGGTACTGTGCTCTAGAGAAAGGTTACACAATATTGGAAATAAGTTGTAGTAGTAGCCTACAGTTCTCATGAATGGAATTAAATACCATACTAAATCCAGGTACTTTATTGATTTGTGAAAGATTATTATCCAAAGATTTTTTGCATATTCTAATACAATAATTTCTAGGTAAAATTACAGCTCTTATTCGGTTTTCTGAGATGGTTTATTGACAATCAGCATGTATTAGAAGCATGCATGTGTTCAATAGCAGACACAGCTTTATTCAAAGCAAAGACCTGTTACAGGCTGCTACAAGAATTAACTTTGTTGAAGCACAGCAGGCACCCCCTATTTTACTGTGTTCATCTGTGCACATCTGGGGCTCTTCAAGAAAGCAGGAATTTTCCTCCTCCCCACAGCCTGGAGTGGTCAAGTCTCTTCAACAGCTCACTTCTGGAAGACTGACCTGCACCAAAATGTTACACAGACAACCTGAAACTGAGGTGCTGGTAAGTTAAGTTTTGCTTCTGAATTTTGCTTTTATTGTAAATAAATAAAATTTTATTGAATTTTGCTTTATATTTTATTTTATTTTATTTTGTCTGAACCTCTGTAACCTGTTACCTTACAGATGTTCTATCACTGTTTTGGGAAAATTCTGGGAAGGATCAAAGAGCATAACAGTAGATCCTTTTTCTTCAGTTTACCTGTAGTTACTCTCTCTCTTCTTTTCTTTGCAGAGGCAAAATGAATAATATCAACAGTAACACTGGTAACTCCTGTCAGAATTGTTATCCTAGGGATGGCATCCATGCCAAGGAACTTCTCTTTCTTCATATATAACACAGATTTGGTGACGTATGCATGGGAGCATCAAAGGAATGGATAATGCTGCAAGTGTAATGCATTTGTACTGTAAGTTTCTTACATTGTTGCGGTATACTTGGTGTTAGTGGTCCTATGTGCATGTACTAACCTAGAGCATTCTTTTCCTTCCAGGTTTCAAGAACAACCTTCTGCAGGTCTAGAAAGACCTACAGTCTTATTAGGTAAACACATGATGCTTTCCTCCTGCAAAACCTAGTTAAGTTCTTATCAAAGCTTGTTCTCTTGCTTCCCAAGAGGAATTTGCTTTTGTTCATCTCTTTTTTTTTTCTTTTTTTTTCTTTTTTGTTTGTTTGTTTTCCAGTTATGGAAAGGATTAAAGAAGTGGGTTTTACATTTTGCTCTGAGGGTGGAAAAACCTACATCTCACTGTATGTCCAACTTTTTTTTTCTTTTCTAAAGTGTGCTATATACAGCATAGCCTTCTATTTGTACTTTACAGTGACTCTTCGTGTGCTGCTGGTAATACTATGGAATTGATCATATAAGTATGGAAAACTTACTTTCATTATAACATTATAAGGTCTTTGCTAAATATGTTAACTTTCTTAAAAAAAAAATAAATTTTTTTTTAACTAACGTGTGTTTCATTATAAATGAATTCTAAACACACTAAAACACAGGAAACTAAGTCTGCTAAGAGAAGACGACTGCAAGATTGGAATCTCTGGCAGTTAATTTTTCTATTTTTTTATATTCCAACTCAAAAAATCATCTTTTATTTTGTATGGGAGATGCTGAAAATGATGCAAATGTAAGTAGCATCTGTGGTGTGCATGTCACCGTCAATTTCTGCTACTGAGTAATGCATGTACAGACTTTGTCTTCTTTTTTTTTTGAAGATACGTCTTCCTGCAAATGAGCAGTGTGCTCTTCCCCCACACCCAACCCCACACATTGGCATCTGTACTAGCTCTTATTTGGCCTTGAAACTGTACTTAGGACCACATTGTTCTGTGGCTGCATGCCAACTTACTTTTGGTCTTCAGGAATACAAAGGTGATATTTGATAAATTAGATCATTGTGCCTGTTACAAATGATATGGCCATAATTTTTTTTACAGGATATCAAACTCTAGATATATTGGTGTAACCATCATTTAAGAATGATTTTCATTGTTATGATACCCATGTATGAACAGGCATCTTAACATGGTCTCATACTTTAGAAAATATCTTAAAATAAGTTGCTTTTACAGGAAGTTCTCTAGTCTAGGTAAAACTTGAGCTTTGGCCATCAGGGAATACTGAATCAGAGTTCAAAACTGGAGCCAGGCTGCTTTATCCACACCTCTGTTACCACCGTTCTGGGCAAGGGTATCTTGTGACTGTTTTGTGACCATGTGAAAGTCAACCACTCTCTGCTGCCATTCCATTTTTTAACTTGTTCTGGTTTTGAAGTGTCCGTAAGGAAACTGTCTTTCATATTTTTTCACCAGTGAAAAGTGGAGTTCCACTCTATTCCACAATTTGCTTCAAAGGCCTCAAGGTAGAGTATTGCAAATACAGTTAACAGTTTCACGCTAATCCTCTGCAATAATCTGTCACGGTAATATTGCAAATTCAAATTAAAGGCTTGTTATTTTAGAATATTTCCCATGTGACCTTTTCTACTTTTAAAAGACCCATCAGCAAAGCTTGTCAGCAGTTCTCTGTGGGGAGAGAGAAGGCAACAAAAGAATTGGACAGTTGACACTTGAGGATTGTTTGAATTATTTCTATACACTATATTAGTCAAACAAAACTTTGACTCCTGATTCCCTGCTGAGACAAAGCCACAGCTCAACTTTTGAAAATGTTCTTCTTGTAAACATAGACAATGATTGCAAATTTTAGGACTTCCAATCTTATTTGGGCTATTCAGAACATACTCACTTAACCTGATAACCTGTGTGCCAAGAATGTGGTCAAGCTTGTTTGATTGAGCTTTTGCAAGCGACAGAAAAGAATTTTGATAGATGTGTTCAAAGTTGTAGGGGAAAAAAAACAACTGAGTGTTTTATTTAGGATTCTAGCTTTTCAAGAGACATCAGAAAAGTACTTGGAAAACATGACATCTATGGCATTCAACAAAAGGGCAAAGGGAAAAAAATCATTCAACGAAAGAGGAGGGAGACTTCTTACAGATGCAATGTTCTAAACTACTTTGAGATATTCTGACACAATAAACAAATGATATATAACCAATTAATTTCAGTGAGAATAAGATTAGACTGCTACTATTTCCCAAAGAATTTTTTAAAAATACTTCAGTACTGGTTCTATTTCAAACTCTCATTGAGAAAGAGAGAGAGAGAGAGAGATGTTGCTAAACCAAGTCTGTAAGTAACAATGAAATAAAGGTTTTTACTTCAGGTAAATAATGTTTTAACTTAATAAAAAAGACTAGTTGACTGTACCTGTGCTGTTGTAAGAAAAAAAGCTGTGGATGCTTTTTAAATTAATCCCTTGTATCTTTGTTATAGAGTTTATTCTGTAGAAGAAGAAATAATTATGTAGAATCCAGAAACGTGTCGTAGTTTCATCAGCATAAATATTTAGTCTACAAAAAATTATTTCACTTTTTCTCCATTACTTAAAAATGGTATAAGAGCACTAACACTAGGTTAATTACATACATTTTTTAGCTAAACTCTAGCTTAAAAAAAAAAAAAAAATTGTCCTGTATTGGTGTAGTTGAGATACTGTCCAATAAAACCGTACTGCATGATAAACAGCTTTTTTGTCTCTGCTTATAAAGAGTCCTGCACTTTTTTTCTGGGTATGAAATGTGCTGTCATAAGAGGAAGAACTTTCTTGAGGGGGCAGGTGCAGTTGTCCCTGCTGGAGTGTACCAACTGAGGTGCTGTGCTCATGTGACCACACCCACCTACCCACCCACCTTCCCACCCACCTTGAATTAATACAGTGATTAAGATGGCTGTTTGGAGATGAGTAGGATCTGAGGTTATGTAGAAACAATATTATTTTGTGAAGTTATCTGCTTTTACAGAGAAAATGTGTTTTTGAATACAGCATGTTTTCTTTAAATACAGTGATTTAGGCAACCTAGAGCAGCTGCTTGTTTCTGTTTTGTTTTTCTTTTTTTAATCCTTTTTTTCCCTTCAGGGATTTGGATGATTGTAGAAAGTATTTTAGCCAGAAGGTAGAGTAAAGCTCACTGGGGAGATTCCAGCTGGGACTGAAAATTCAGCATTGTTGGTTCCACATGATCGTGAGATAACACGAGGCTACTTGACCAGCCAAAAACGAACTCAGTCTGTTAGAAAGGAGATAATACCTTGTTTTAAGTGCTATTCTTAAAGGCCTATCTTTCTGTTATGACAAATGTATCTCCAAGGTTCCTAATTGGCTCATGAACATTGGCTATTTCATGAGTGTCTGACCTTCGAAGAAGTAAGCTCAGCTATCAGCTCAAGTGCTATCATCCCTGGTGAGTTATTCAGAATAGATTACAAACTGCTTCCAAAGGAAGGATAAATGTAAGCCTTAAATAATTATGAGGATGATGAGTAGGCAAGCCTTTTAGTTAAATCTTTCCTTATCTAAATTATTTTTCCAATTGTGATAAAAATATCAAAGTATGTAGTAAAAATATCTGAGCAAAATATAAGAATCAGTTGCGCAGAGGAAGATAATTAGCAGATAGTGTTCATCTGTTCTTACAGAGTCAAAGAAGGGCAGATGAGCTGATGTGGAGCTCTGCATTCTTTAACCTGGACTATTTTCAGCCCCTTGGTTATCAGTATCTGTCCACCGCATTGCAGTTCTCTGCAAAAAGCAGCATCTAACAGTAATTCAGTGTTTTTTTTTTCCTACAGTGCATCCCACAATATACATGGAACTTTAAAGTTCTGATTTTACTTGTGATGGGAATGGCTGATGCTGGTTTAGTTTCCCATTCAATATGGACGGAAGAGTGGATGGCATAGAGATGCAGAGTCCTTATCTCTCATTAAAATCTGACTCACATAAACGGTGATTAAGAGCTCTTACCATTTAAAGACATTTATATGAGAAGAAATGTTCTCATCTAAAAACTTTGTTGCAACTGAAACACGTGGTCTGAAAGTACCTCTGATGAGCTGAATGTTTCTGGTCTCTCGTAATATGTATTATTGTTTATGTGTGGTGACACCTAAAGCCTTTTGAAAATGTGTTTCAATTCCAAATAATTGTATGAGTATGGGAAAATACTGTCATCCAAACTTTACTTTGAAGAAATAGGGGGACTAAGGTTTACCCGCAGAAGCATTCTGCTGTCATCGGTATGATACAGTGTGTAAGTGATGTTTTCCTTGTATTGTCCATTCAATTGTGTGATCTCTTCTTAGTGTTTAATGTTAGAGTTGAAGCTGGGGGTCTCTCTGCTTTGAATTGCCATCCAGAGAAGGCAGCCCTTTGCATCATATTCAAGGGGACCCAATCTACAGTGATAGTATGAGTAGACTCCTAGCTTTGGCATCATTGCCTCAGTGTATGCAGCATGAAATCCTTCCTTCCTGACATTTCCAAATTGATCGAACATAGCCACATTAGAAAATACAGCATTACAAATAAGGGAAGCAAAGCAAAAGTAAATACTAATTTATAAAACTATTTTGTCTGTTTTTCAGAATAAATGTAGCAATTTAGTTAAACACATTTAAATATAATTTCAGTTCTCTTTTCCTGTAACCTTCTTTTGGATGAGGAAATTATTAGGTGGTGTTTACTGGGTGTCTGCAGCTCACTTACATGTTATTGCATTTTTACTTGTTCAGGCTAGTATAAAGAGATCTTGTGATGTATGTGATCAGATGGATATCTCAGAAGTTTCTGGTTTGCAAGGAGAGATATACTGGTTTATGAAAGCATGATTGTTCTATAAATCTTGGTAATGGTTTAATATTTCATCTATAGGACCAGTTTATTGTTCACTCCTCATCCATTTTTTGCCTATCCTTATGATAGAACTATAGAACTTATCTGAAAACTGATGGTAGTAAAGAATGGACAAAAAAAATCTATTACTTTGAGGATATTTTAAGAAAGAAAAGTTGCCTTGTTGGAGTTGATGCCTTACAGAGTATTTCCTGTTTTGAACATGAGGAAAAGCAAGCATCTTCATAAAGACTAGCCCAGTCAGTTCAAAGGTAATGTATGGTTGACTGCCAGAATCAAGTATAAGCAGGTAATTTATATATGAAATAAAGTATTAAAACTGTGGGGTTTTGTTCATCCTGAATTAAAAATACTAGTTTTCTGTTTCCCATTTGGTATATGCGAGGGGAAAAAAGGGTCATGAGGCAGGTTGCGTGACTGAGAAGAGAGCTCTGTGTCAGCAGCCCTCTGTCATACTTTCTTTGTAACAAGCAGGAATTTTCCTTCATCCCATTTGCCTTTTTTCATACACTTATGATTCATTACTGTGCTCCTTGTACACAAAAGATGCCTTTTAGGATCTTACTGCAGATTCTCTGCTTCAGTGGCCTGCATGTTTCCCTTACACTGTTTTGTAGCTGTTTTTTCTCTGATCCTATGTTTAATTTTTAATTCAGTTTTCATTCTCTGTCCTTTTACATGACCAGTCTTAATTTCTCCATCTCTTCTGTTAAAGTATTTCTAAAGTACCAGCCTTAGAACCTCAGATTTACCAAGAAAACCCCTTCTTGCTTATTTAATCCCCAACCTACTAATGTAGGGGAACAGCTGACTTGACCAGTTTTTTCTTGTAGAAGAGAAAGCTGAAGTAATCACAGGCCTCTTGAGCAACACAAAAAGTCTTGCCACATATCTGGAAAATTCCAGCCATTCTTAAAACATCTGGATTCTTCCAAAGCTCCACAAAGTTCTTGTGGACTCACAGCCTAACAAATTAGTGATAAACCCTACAGTGTCAGAATGGCAGGCTAGCACCAGCTTAGCTGTTTTTATCCACCTATTGTAAACCAAGCAAACTACTCACGTGTTCCCGTGTTATTTCTAGACATGCTCGTTGCTTTAATTCCTTAAGATCTGTGCCATAACTTCAGGCATGTTAAGTGTCTTGAGAAGTATGTCCATATATCTGAACAAACCTGAAACATTTTCTTGGGTGTTTTCCTCAGAGATGTCTGCCTCTAGAGAACTAACATTTTTGATCATAAAAGCGATTCTAGGCTGTTTGGATTTTTGATTGTCCCTGTATTTTTCTACCTTGTTTTCTGTCACCATTTTCCCTAGAAGGAATAAATGCATATATATACTTTCCTGTGTTTATCTCTTAAGCGGGTTAATAAGACATACCCCACTCAGAAAAGATATTTCTAGGTTTTTCCTTACTGCCTTTAATGATATATCCAGACTCAGTAGCACTGGCACAAATGTGAAGGGTTATGCATTCTGTGTCTCTACCTTGCAACTTTATCGAGAGTGTAATCTATCTGATTGCTGATGTTTTCCTGCTGAACCTGTGATTGTTTTTCTAAATTCTTGTGTTGTAACAGGGGACTGCTCTCCTTTTTCCAAACTATGTTTAATAAAACATGCACCAGAGTATTTTGGAAACTGGCAGCACAGTGAGACCTTGCACCCTCTGCTGCCCGCTGAGGAGCCAGTAAGGCTGCTGCCAGCACAATGGCACCATTAAAGGCACAGTCTCCGGAGAGAAATCACCTCTAGGCAGTCACAGTAAGAGCTGGAAATGCTGATGATTTTAAATGAGCAACAGAATGGCTTGGCCAATTATTATTTTTTAAACTCTAGTCTGCAAAGCTGGACAGGTGTATCCGTTTTCTTTCCACGGCCCCCTAGAGTGCAAATATTTCCTATTTGTGTAACTGTCTTTTAGTTTTAGAACCTAACATTCCTTTTCATGAGTGGATCCCATGTGGTGGTGCCTGGACCACTTCTGAACAGCAGAGTAGTTTGCTGGAGGCAGTAGATGTCCTATATTTTGACATTAATAAGGTTTTCTACATTGTCTCAAATGATTTTCGTATAAACAATGTGGAGAAACACAGATCAGAGGGAACCATATTTGGAAAATAACACAAAGAAGATGATTATGGAGTTAACTGGAGGGAAACAACTTTGAATTAAGTCCATTTTCAGTGTTTTCATTAATGATCTGAAAATAATGAAACTTGCCTAAATGTTTAAGCAGCTTGAAGGACAGAATTAGGTTTTGAAGGATCTCAGCTAGCTGGAGACGTGACCTGAGAATATGAAATTCCAAATTTCACACCTAAGAATGACACCTCAGAATAGAGAAGGAACTAGCTAGATGGCAATCCCTTGCTAGGGTGGAGGGTGAACATCAACAACAACAAAAGAAAAGAAGCCCAAAACAAAATGAATAAAGCAACCCTGGGGAGATACCATGGACTGCAATGTGGCACTGATTCCTTATCAATATTTTGTGTCATTGGCAAGGCTTGCTTATATCAGAATTTAGAACTGCTATTTGGTATTACCTGAAGCAATCTTTCCGCTCTGTTCTGTAGTGGCAAGGACTTGGTGGTCAGGCTATGTTTTTCTAGGGGCTGCACCTCAAGAAAGACTTGTGTCAGAGAATATCTAGATGATAGCAATGATTTTAATCTAGGGCCTGGAAAATGCGATTTAGATTGAATGGGGATTGTTCTGGTGAGAGAAGGGGAATCTGAAGAAGAGATAGGATGAGTCTTCAAATATACAAAATAGACTGCAAAAAGAAAGGGAATGATTTGTTCTCTGTGATGTTGGTTAGTATAAGAAGTAATGAGATTCAATCTGAACATGGTGGGTATGGAAGAGTGTAATGATAACCATCATGAGACACAGGGATAGTCTGTGGCTCTTTCACCGTTTCTTTTCACTCTTTCAAAACAAACAAAAAAAACCATTTGATAGTAATTGTGGAGATGCTTTTGCCACTAACTTTGCATATGCATAGTTTTTGCATGAATAGCAGGTTGGTTATTTCATGCTGGTTTATTCTTCTATAAACAGTTATTAAAAAACGAAAGTGAGGCTTGGCAAACAGTTCAAGAAGTTGACATGTCTCACTCAAGGACTATATTTGCATTTACCTCCTACCAGTCTGAGGCAGAGCCAGGATAAGTATCTCCGAGTGTAACCTATAGCACTGCCTGTCTTTCTTCTCACCTGCATTTTCAGATCTCAAGAGAATAAAGGTTGCTTTGATTTGTTTTCCAGTAGAAGGCTGCACTTTCTGCACTTTCTGCATGTGATGGTGCACACTTCCTCCTGAGATATAAGGATCAGTAAGTAATAAGTGTTTTACTGTTGTATTGGGCAATATTTAAGCATGCATAATGAGGAAGTCTTTTGGTATTTGCAGCTGTAGGACATATTGAGGATTTGTCTCTGTTAATTTGTGTTGGGTTTTCCTCTAGAATAGCCCGGGGAAATAGGCATTATGTCTGAATTACCTTCTGTGTGTAATTCCTATGTTATAAAAACAGCTTAAAAGAGGATGAATACTAGTGTATTTTTTTCCTGAGGATAAGTGTTTAGCTGTAGACATGATATGGCTTCATTACTTCGAGTGTTTTATTCATTGTTTCTGTTGCTTTTGACAGTAAAAGGAAAAGCCCATAAAAACTTAGATGTTACAATCCAGGAAATGTGTACTTGATGGAAGGCTGTTGTTTAATGTCCTCTGGAACTAACATTGGCATTGACAGATTTTGAGCAATTTCAGTTTGTCAGTATTCCTGGCTTTGCCTATTCAAGAAATTGGCAACATTCTGGGTTACTGCTTAGGAACTAATATATTTCTGTTGACCCTGTTTTGCTTCCAGTATCTTACTGTAGAAATTATTAGCTTTTTTCCTTTTATGTTCATTTAGTTTCTTTTGGTAGTACTGCTTAACAGGCATCATTCCTTTGGGGATTGTAATCAGGTATTAGTTATACTGGTCCTAATATTCCAAAGGAGGCCAGTGTGAAGAAGAAATGGTGATGTTGTGGTTCCACTTCTCTTTACAAAACAGGCTCAGCAGGGAGAGGGGATGTCGTGCTGTATTATTTAAAGATCCCATATTGTGGCTAGCATTTCCAGGATTTTTCAGATGGATGTGCAGGAGTGAAACAGAAATCAAGTTTGGATTCTTCATACTGTGTGGTTCCTTACTATCAACTGTTTCAAATCCAAGAATCTTCTCTCTTAACCTAAGGGTGGACAAGAAAAAAAAACTTCACCTTAAATTAGAGGACAGAATAATACTATTTTGTCAAACATGGATATGCCAGGGATCTTCCCTGCTATTGCAATTGTATAGTGTGTGATCTGTGGTCTATAACCAGAAAGTGGAAAGAGGCTGTCCATTTTCTGTCTTCAAACATCATGATTTTATTCCTCTTCATTATGTGTTGTACTCTGTCCTGCTCCTTAACTGTAAGGAATTGACTTTCCTTTGTTTAACCTTAGCAGGTCCCTGTTATGGATAAGGTAGTAATGGCATATTGAAGCAGACAATGAGTTTCATATTCGCAGAATATTCTGTCTAAACAGATTGTGATAAAACTAACAAAACATGTGGAAGTAAAGTCACATGTGTATAAAATAAAGTATTATTTCAGTTAGTACTTTTAAAACAATACGCAGTATCATTGCAAAATATTTTTCTTGCTAAATGTCCTAAATCAAAGAGCAACATTTACTGTTTTGTAACATATGCTTGTGCTTGGCAAAAGTAATGGCAGAAAGCATGTCAAACAGCAATGCTCAGAGTATTAAAGTTTTAACAAAATGTCAGAGAAAACTGGAAACTGGTTAATCCACAGAAATCTGTCATAAAGATTGCATTGTAAGGTTGTTTCAGAATGAATTCTAGCAACATATGGGAGCTTAAAATATAATCTAATGATATATCTCTATCGGTGAGATGTTTATGTAACATGATTGCAACAGAGATGTCTTTTCTTGTTAATTTATTAGGATAATGAAAGTGTTTTTAGAACAATGCAAAGAACAGGTATTACTCAAAAACAATCTTGTCACTGGAACCAAAGTTTTCTTTTCTTCCATATACATTTAAGAAAAGAGAAACGATGCATCTAGTTTGGAGTGTGCTGAAGACTGGCAGCTGCTGTATGGAATCTGTGGTGCTGCTGTCTTCTGTTATCGTGGATTGTTGCTCTGAGCATTAGTGTGTGTAGCCCAGCAAAAAACCATGATAGGAATACAGTATGAACTGTGGAACTGACATGCTAAAGTGGAAGACAAAACTTAGCTCAGAGAAAGTTCTGAGGGAAAGAATCTCATATAGGAGTAATCAAGTGAAGCTCTTTTCCACTGGAACTGGAATTTTAAAATCTTTGTCTATAACCCTAAAGAAAAATCATGAATTATTTCAATGTGCTGCAATTTATAAACTGTGGTTTTGGCTAACATGCTGCTTGGCTTTATACAAATGTTATTATATGAAAAAGTGTTTGAGTCATAGTGAACTTCTATTATTCCTATTGCTCCTAAGTAAATATTTTTGTGTTTTTCAGTTCAGCTCTTTTCTTGGTGAAGGTGATTTGCAATGTAACAAGCTGTAATATATCACTAATGCCCCATAAAAACATATTTGGTTTTGTTAAAATTTCACAGGTGATGCAGTTCAAGATCTTTCTAGTACACTTTACATCAGTGGTCATACTTACACTGAATAATCAAATACTGGGACAGGAGTTCAGAAATCTTTTTACTGTGTTCATCACT
>VXAL01000424.1:0-11411 GCA_013399475.1 Chauna torquata | reverse complement strand
AGAATAGAATAGAATAGAATGGAATAGAATGGAATAGAATAGAATAGAATAGAATAGAATAGAATAGAATAGAATAGAATAGAATAGAATAGAATAGATTAGAATAGATTAGAATAGAATAGAATAGAATAGAATAGCTCAGTTGAGAGGAACCTTCGAAGATCATCTAGTCCAACTGCCTGACCACTTCAGGACTAACCAAAAGTTAAAGCATATTAATGAGGGCTTTGTCCAAATGCCTCTTGAACACTGACAGGCTTGGGACCCCAACCACCTCTCTAGAAAGCCTGTTCCAGTGTATGACCACCCTCACAATAAAGAAATTTTTCATAGTATCCAGTTCGAACCTCCCCTGGTGCAGCTTTGTGCTGTTCCCTTGTGTCCTGTCATCAGCTACCAAGGAGAACAGACCAGTACCTCCTTCTCCATTTCCCCTTCTCAGGAGGTTGTAGAGATCAATGAGGTCACCTCTTGGCCTCCTTCTCTCCAGACTAGACAACCCAAGTGTCCTCAGCCTCTCCACATAAGACATGCCTTCCAGCCCTTTTACCAGCTTTGTTGCCCTCCTCTGGATACTTTGGAGTATTTTAGCATCCTTTTCATATTGCAGAGCCCAGAACCGCACACAATATTCAAGATGAGGCTGCACTGATGCTGAATATAGTGGGAGAATCACCTCTTTTAACTGGCTGGCTATGCTGTGCTTAATCCATGAAAGCAGATCTTCCATGACTGTATTGCAGCCAGATGAGCTTTGTGATGTGATGTAGGAAATGAAGTCCCAACACCTCATTTCTGTGGCAGTGTCCTTTTGTAGAACTATAACAATCTTGAATATTTTGGCTCATGAAAGGCATTCTTTTAGTTTGCAGTCTATAGTTTAAGATTCCCAAAGGGGAGGAATAGCTCTTCTCAATCGGCAGCAAAATATATTTAAATAACTGGAATACATCATTTAGGAAACTTGTGAGAGAAAAATAAAGTTTTCAAAATTAAGTTCAACTAAATACATTTTACATGCTCTCGTTTGTGTATTTTAACAGCTTTGGGGAGAGAAAGTGAGACTGCAAATCAAAGAGAAGAAAATGTGTTTTTAACACTGTTCCTAAAGAAAGAGACATAAATGAGAAATACGTTTTGTATAGCCCATACCAAATTCTCCATTTCAGTCCACTGTCTGGAATAAGACAGTGTCTTAAGTAGTAAAACAAATAAATGAAAATACTGAGGTCTGTGTTCAAAAATCTTAAGTGTTTCCAAAGAGGGAAAACAGTTCTCATGTCACAGTCCACTGCTACAAGAGCTGCCAAAGGATGCACGGGCCTTTCAGAAGCTGCCCATGCTCTGGCTGTGCTGATATAGACACTGTGCAGACCCTGCAGTTGGAGGCTTATGAACTTCTGGAGCCACTGGCAGCTCTTACGTAGGGACATCCTTCAGATACTTGCCTTTCCAACAAAAGATTTCGATTTCATGAAAATGTTTCATTCCCCGCTTTTCAGAGAAGAGTCATAATTTCACAAATTATGCCTCACTGCAAGAATCATAGTTACAGTCAGCAGGCCTCTTGAAAGGAAGGAAAAAGGAAAGAAAGGAGAAAGAAGGAGAAAGAGAAGGAAAGAGTGAAGGAAAGAAAAACTTTATTTGAATACTCACTGAACTTTTGGTACAATTTTTGCTCAATAACTTTTTTCCATGTGCTCCATTGGCTCTTCTAAGATAATCCAAATAGTTTAGGCTCTTCTGAATGCAGCTGCTTATGTTTCTCAAAAACAAACAAACAAACAAACAAACAAACAAAAACTATGCCTTTCTTAGTAAAGAAAATCCAAGGTTTACCAGGTGTAATGAGAGCAGTGGGTAACAGATCTGAAGTGAAAGTTACTGAAGTCTTATTCCTGGAACAAGAACAAAAACAAACAATCTGGATGGAAATCTAGCAAAACTGGTAACACTAAATTAGATATGAGAGTTTCAGACAACTACCAGGAATTCAATAATTGATGACTTTTTTTCACCTCAAACCAGATGAAATACATATATTTGTCCATCTGCAGAACCTTGAATTCTTTTCCAGCCAGTCTGATCACACTCTGCCTCTGGGCTGTGTTTATAGACAGCTATGATTTTTTTTTTTTTTTTGTCCAAACCTCATCAGGACTCCTGGCACGTGGTATGTAGGTCACAGATTCAGGTTTTCAGACATTTTTTCTGGTCTCCCAGGGATATGCAAGTATGTAGAAATTGTATCTCACTCAGCAAAAGTCTGAATGTACTCTTTCCTCCTAAATGCACCTGGATAAAGCTCCCCAGGACATATTAATAAAAATGGAGTACCCCTGCAGCACGCCTTCTGAAGAAGGAGTTAACTTTAAGCTCCTCTCTGCACTCTTCTGGAGAAATACTAAGGAAAGCTTTCCACTCTCTAAAGTGGTTTTGCAGGAGATGAGTGGATTACACTCTACTGCAGCTTCCACATCGTTTTACCGGCTCTGTCATTTTTCTGTTTTCCAACCCCTTCATGAAGAATAATATTAGTTGTACAATAAAAAATCAAGAATTCCAAAACATCAGAAGTGTCAAACTCAAATGAATCAACCATCCTCAACCTACCAGCTTAAAGCAATAACGTTCTGTGGCCTACAGTTACAGTTCTGAAGGCTTAAGTAGCCAATGGATATATATAGAGAGAGAGAGATTTTACTGGTACCTTTTTTCTTTCAATGAAGCTAATCCATTTTCTAATATACTGTGTTACATCACTTTACTTAGTGAGGGCAGAGAGACTTTTAAACTGATGTGAGTGCTCCTAATTTCACTGGAGTCCACTACTAAACGACTGTAATTATCCGTATTAGTTAGGGCTTTCAGTGTAGCTTCATATTGATGGCCATCGTGATTTTTAATTTCTGATGGAATGCTTGAAGTGAAAGGAATTTAAATAATTAAAATAGATGAGCTGACATTGCTTTTCTTTAAAAAAAAAAAAAAAAATCCACCCTCAAGAGAACTTCAGTTAAAAGTTTCCTAAAATGAACTGTTCACTGTGTCATGATTTAAACTTAGATTGTTACAAACCCTTTGCATATCATTAAGTGTGAAGATATCCCCAAATAGCAAAAGTCACACAGAACAAAGAAAAGTAAACAACATGAAAATCATATTGATTAAATAAATATCAAGTACGAGTTACCATTAGTTCCTGCAGTCCTTTCCTTTAATGAAAAGAGAGAGAGAGAGAGAGAGAGAGAGAGAGAGAGAAGTTTTTGGATGGGACAACTGTTGCTGGGAAAACAAAAGAAATCTAGGATGGGAGAAAAGAATAACCTATAAAATTGGGATACAGCTAATAATATTGCATAAAGTGACACATCTTGAGAATTTCCTCACTTTATATCATGCACAATTTCCATATAAGACAATTTTGCCAGTTTAAGCTTATTAAAAATGCTTACAGTACCGATATGACCTTTATGTTGTGTCGAGTGTTCTCCTCTTTTCTTTAGGTAAAATGAAAATAAAAATACAGTTTTAATGGTTCGTCTGCTAACAGAAATTCAATTGTGTTTTCACAAATGGTTGAGGTCAGCCTACCACCCTAGCAGATCTAGTGCAATGTACAGGGAATATATTGAAGATAAAAAATACAAGTCTTAAGTTACATGAAGACTTAAAGAGTTTTGTTCCATGGCACTGAAAAATTCACTGATGTTTAACTCTTTTTTCAGAATTTTCAGAATTTTTTTAGCAAAAAAAGTCTGTCTCAGCAATAACAAAATTATGAAAAATGTTTTATCATCATACAAATTTAAGTACTTGGACAGCTCTGTCTGGTTTAAAAAATGTTAACAATCGGCAGACAGCAATAAGATTTGTATTTTGTAGGCATGACACAATTTTTACACAAGGATTAAGCAAATAAAAATTAATCATCAACCTGTTTTTGAGGTATTTTTTATCTGACACATGGAATGATTTACAGAATAGCTTCCTGATCCCAGGAGGTTTGTACTGGTACATTTTCAATGAGTAATAAATCTTTTTTTTCATTGTAAATTTTTTATTTTATCCCATCAACTTACCTAAGCAATCCCATTACACACTGTATTCATATTTTGATGCCCAGTTTTTCACAATTAATATGAATCCCTTATGTCATGACCTTGTTCTTCAACTGAGCAAAAAGCTGGAAAGAGAATGTTGCCAAAGACAATCCAGCTTGCTGATTGAGAAGAATCCTGATTTTACAGTCCAATGGATTTCTTTAATTAAGAGAATTGAAAGCAGCATACCTTATTTGCTAATGCTGCTGATTTAGAAGGGCTTAACACAACACCATTTAACTTTGAATTCTTTTTTTCTATTGATTAATACATACCAATACTCTTTATTCTCTCCAGCTGGACTAGAGCATTTGTTGGTTAATCACTGCAAATGTCATACCTTATAATCCAGAGACTTTTCTTGTACAAGAAGTCAGTGACCTAGGGATTCCAACTTTATTTACTTTACTTTATTTACTTTCCTAAATTATATAATCTCTGTGGTCAAGACTAATTAAGCATGAAAAGCGTCATGGTTGCTTTCTAATTGGGAAAACAGAGATTTAGGAAGACAACATAAGGACAAGTCCTGTCTAAGAATTGGTAGACTAGCTCTGAGCACTCAAGCACAGAGAGAGTTGAAATGAAGGAACATGGTGTATTGGTAAATTGCTGAACTTGGATGCAAGACTACAGGACAGAGATGTTTCTTTAACCTGTGATAAGCCTCAGTCTGTTTAACAGTTTCTGTATTTTCTGATTTGGAATGCTACTTCCAAAGGAACTTCTAGTTCTGAATTTGGATTAGACTGATGACTAGTAGACTTATTCAGAGGATCTCATTGACCAATATGTTTTACAAACAATGTACATTTGTTATAAACAATTGCTGTATGCTTTTATGTTTCCTTGTCTTACTGTATGGGTTCAGAAAATTCCAAAATAAGTGGACACACTCTTGCTGAGGCTTCCTTCAATATATACAACTTACTTCTGTCCTGAATGGGCCTGGGGAGTTTAGATGAAAAGCCTAAAATATTTTTGGAAACTTCATCTCTAATGTCTTCTTCAAGAATGAAATCTTAAAGTCACAGGAGCGGGCTGTCCCTATGTGCCAAAAGATGAGCCAGCAAGTAAGAAGACCAGTTTGGTTGAACAGAGAGCTTCTTCAGGAATTTGGGAAAAAAAAGAGAGTTTATGAGCTCTGGAAGAAGGGTCAGACAACTCAGAAGCACTATAGACCCATTGTCAAGATGTGCAGGGAGAAAATTAGAAGGGCAACAGCCTGACTAGAACTCAACTTGACTAGTGCAGTAAAAGACAACAAAAATTGTTTTTACAAATATGTTAACAGCAGAAGGAGGACTAAAGAGAAGCTCTACCCTTGATTGGATGTGATGGGAAACGTAGTGATGAAAGATGAGGATAAGGCTGAGTTATTTAATGCTTTTTTGCCTCAGTCTTTTTTAGTAAGGTCAATGGTTTTCAAGGTACCCAGCTCCCTGAGTTGGAAAATGGTGACAGTGAGTGAGACGAAGCTCCTACAATCCAATGGGAAACTGTAAGTGACCCATCACATTATTTCAACATTCATAAGTCTATGGAGCAAGACAGGATTCATCCAAGGCTACTGAAAGAGCTGGCAGAAGTGCTCAGCAAGCCACTTTCAATAATTTACCAGCAGTCTTGGCTAACCAGGGAGGTCCCAGCTGACTGGAGGTTAGTGAATGCAACACCAATCTACAAGAAGGACAGGAAGGAGAATCTAGGGTACTACAGGTTTGTCAGTCTGCCCTTGGTACTGGGGCAGGTCATGGAACAGATCATCTGGAATGTCATCTCTTGGTACATAGAGGACAACTGAGTGACCAAATGCAGCCAGCATGTGTTTATGAAAGGCAGGTCCAATGTGACTAACCCGATCTTCTTCTATGACAACATGACTCACTTAGTAGATGAGGAAAAGCCTGTGAATGTTGTCTACCTGGATGTTAGCAAAGCATTTGCCACCATATCCCACAGCATTCTCCTGGAGAAACTGGCTGCTCATGGCTTGGACAGGTGTACAGTTTGCTGGGTGAAGAACCAGCTGATCTTCTGGGCACAAAGGGTCATAGGGAGTGGAGTTCAATCCAGTTGGCAGCTGGTTGCTGATGGTGCACGATGATCATGAAGGTCTTTTCCAACCTGGATGATTCTATGACCCTAATTTTAAAAGATGGCATCTGATACTTATCTAAAAGTGCTGAAGGTATGTGTGCTGTACTCATGAGACAGACTGGCTAAAGGATGTTAACTGTTCATCAGGCAGAGTTATCAGAGGCCATGTATTGTCTGACATCATCAGTGGTGGTTCCATTGGGCTTTCAGCAGCATCCAAAACAGAATTAGAAATAACTGTTCTCTAGTTTGAATTTTCACATGGGAATGAGTTGTATGCTACCTCAAGTTCTTCTTGTCAAGCCATAAAGTTTTGAGCCCAACTTTGTAAGGGCTTCCTTTTAGCAGTAGGCAGCATATCTTTCTTAGTTACTGACTGCTTGTTTGAAGCATCAGTTCTTCTATAATTCTCCTCATTAATACAAAACATATTTTTAGGTATTTTTACAGGCTCCATACTTTATGGGTGTAAAGTAATAAAATATTTAGTGTTCATAAATCTATAATTTCTAATCTATTAGGAGATGACAGATGGTTAAAAAAATTCTATGGGTTTGAGGTGTCTGGGTTCAGTGGTCAGTTCTACTGTAGATTTCCAATATCATCATGAGAAAAAGTGTTATGACACTTCATGGCTGTAAAACCAAAGACTTTTTTTTCACCGTTATTATGAGTTAGAATTACTGTAATCATGTGAGTATCAGTAGGGATTACTAGTAAGGTTTGGAAGCAAATATAATATCTTCTTTTGACTGTCTGATACAGCTGAAAAAAAAAACAGGCACAATTTCATGAACACAAAATCTTTGGGTTGGAAATAGAAACAGAACATTTCAAAATGAAATAAATTTTAAGGATGATCACTTCAGAATTAACCTGTTTCTGCCAGTTTGAGTGATGAGCAATGCTCTTGGTGAAGCAGAGGGATGAGGCTGAGGTAACTGTGGGCTCTTTCCCTACAACCAGTTCTGTGCGACACACTCCAACCTGTTATTGTAAGTTTCTAGACACACCCTAGAGTGATGGAAAGTCTGCTTTGTTTGGGAATGGAGTGTTAGTGATCACTTTAAAAAAGAGATATCTTTTAATAGAAATGTCTTTATATAATTGTGCTATAGTTTATGACTGTATTGGGTATATGTGGTAAGGGTTTGGTAGCAGGAGGGCTGCAGGAGTGGCTTCTGCAAGAAGATTCCAGAAGCTGCCCCGTGTCAGATAAGAGCCAGCTCCAGCCAGCTCCAAAAGGCATTCGCCGCTGGCCAGAGCTGAGCCAACAAGCAATGTTGTTTGTGCTTTTGTGAGAGCAGACTGGAGAAAGGGGAAAAACTGCTGTGTTACAGCAGCTGGGAGAGAGAGGAGTGAGAAACAAGCCTGCAGACACCAACGTCAGTGAGGAAGGAGGGCAGGAGGTGCTCCAGGTGCTGGAGCAGAAGTTCCCCTGCAGCCCTGTATTGGGTTTACGTGGTAAAGGTTTGGTAGCAGGGGGGCCACAGGGGTGGCTTCTGTGAGAAGATTCCAGAAGCTGCCCCATGTCAGATAAGAGCCAGCTCCAGCCGGCTCCAAAAGGGATGGACCGCTGGCCAGACCTGAACCAATGAGTGAGGTTGTTTGCGCCTCTGTGAGAGCAGATTTAAGAAGGGGAAAAAAAACTGCTGCGCAACAGCAGCTGGGAGTGAGAGGAGTGAGGAACAGTTCTGCAGACACCAAGGTCAGTGAAGAAGGAAGGGGAGGAGATGCTCCAGGTGCCGGAGCAGAAGTTCCCCTGCGGCCCACGGTGAGGACCATGGTGGAGCAGGCTGTCCCCCTGCAGCNAGCCCGTGGAGAGGAGCCCACGCAGGAGCAGGTGATCCGGTGGGAGCTGCCACCCGTGGGGGACCCATGCTGGAGCAGTTTGCTCCTGAAGGATGGACCCCGTGGTACGGACCCATATTGGAGCAGCTCTTGAAGAGCTGCAGCCAGTGGGAAGCCCACGCAGGACCCGTTCGGGAAGGACGGCATCCCGTGGGAGGGACCCCACGTTGGAGCAGGGGAACAGAGAGCGACCATGAAGGAGCGGCAGAGACAAAGTGATAGGGACTGACCGCAACCCCCATTCCCCGTTCCCCTGCGCCGCTTGGGGGGAGGAGGTAGAAGAGGGTGGATGGGGGGGTAAGGTGTTTTTAGTTTGCTTTTAGTTTCTCACTGCTCTAGTTCGCTAGTTATAGTAATAAATTATACTAATCTCCCTATGTTGAGTCTGTTTTGCCCGTGACGATAATTAGTGAGTAACTTGCTTGTCCTTATCTCAACCCTTAAGCCCTGGTCCATCATATTTTCTCCCCCTGTTTCTTTGAGGAGGGGGAGTGAGCGAGCAGTTGTGGTGGAGGTCGCCTGTTTAGCCGGGTAAAACCACCACAAGCCCGTGGTGTACTCTCGCAGAGCAGATCACCATGTGCAGCCCGTGGAGGAGCCTGCGGTGGAGCAGGTGGATCTGGCCTGAAGGAGGCTGCAACCCCTAAAGAGCCCCTGCAGGAGCAGATTCTGGGCCAGAGCTGCAGCCCATGGAGAGGAGCCCACACAGGAGCAGGTGATGCGGTGGGAGCTGCCACCCATGGGGGACCCATGCTGGAGCAGTTTGCTCCTGAAGGATGGACCCCGTGGTACGGACCCATACTGAAGCAGTTGTTGAAGAGCTGCAGCCTGTGGCAAGCCCACACAGGACCTGTTTGGGAAGGAGAGCATCCCGTGGGAGGGACCCCATGCTGGAGCAGGGGCAGAGAGTGACCATGAAGGAGCGAAGGAGACGCTGCGATACGGGCTGACTGCAGTCCCCATTCCCCGTTCCTCTGCGCCGCTCGGGGGGAGGAGGTAGAAGAGGGTGGTTGCGGGGGGAAGGTGTTTTTAGTTTGCTTTTAGTTTCTCACTGCTCTACTCTGTTAGTGATAGTAATAAAATATATTAATCTCCCTCTGTTGAGTCTGTTTCACCTGTGACGATAATTGGTGAGCAACTTTCTTTTCCTTATCTCAACCCTTAAGCCCTTGTCCATCGTATTTTCTCCCCCTGTTCCTTTAAGGAGCGGGAGTGAGAGAGTGGTTGTGGTGGAGTTTAGCTGTCCAGCAGGGTAAAACCACCACTCCATTGCAAGTGGAAACCCTGCTAAATCAGATTATTGCTTCTGGAATTACTACTTCTAGAGGTTATAGGGAAATAGGGGGAAAAAAAAAGTAAAAAACAAGTTGTAAAACAAAATGGCCAGTCCATGCTGCTGTCCAAAAGAAGATAGTTGTTTACTGAAACCCTTGAAAATAGTATTATGGCACCTGACTGCATCCACAGAGACATAATCCAACAGCCTGAGACACAGCAGTGTCCTGCAGGTTTTCATTCTTTTCATTTCTTTAGAAATGCGTCCCCTTGTGATCATGACTTCAATATCGATAGTTCTGCATTGACAAAAGCAGGAAAATAACAGCCTGATTTTCTAGCAAGCAAATCAAACTGTATGACAAATCTTTGGATAGTGGCTCTGCATTTTACCTTTTCCTCTCCTGCAATAAATATTCTTATCTTTCTCTGACTGTTGTGCTAGCTCCTTAAATGCTCTGAACGGGAAATTCAGCTGTCAAACTCCCCTTGCTGTTTTACAAAAAAACTGCCATCTGTTCTTCCTGTCTGTATTTTCTAAGCTTTCTATTCTCCTTAGGCTTATGTTGTTGATGTTGTTATTATTATTATTACTATTGTTATTATGTTATGTTATGTAAGAGATATTATCTTGCACACACAGGTTATGTAGTTCTGCTATTAATGCTAGTGGTATATTCTGGCTGTTTCCCTCTGAAGAGCTTCAGGAAATGTTTGTAACATTTTGCACCATTATTTTAAATGTAGTTAATACTGAAGACACATGAAATTATAAGATGCAGAAATAATGCTCATTGAAAATACTTTATTTTATTTTTTTTTTTTAATCTTACTAACTGTGAATGTTTCTTTGGTGTAATTGGTGTAATATAGCCTTCATCTAGCAAGGTGCTAACCACAGGTTTAAAAGTAAGCCAAAACTTTACGTGAACTATTTATATATATTAATGCTTGCTTTTCTGGGTCGCAATAAGATATATGTTTGCAAAAATATTTACAGAGTATATATATATTGGTTTTTAATTAACAAAAAGCTGAGGGTTATAAGCAATGTAGAAAAGGAGCTACATCGTGAGGAAAACTTTAGACGGACTATTTAGATAAGGTCAAGAGCGCAGGTCATCTCAGAGTGAAAAAATTAAACATTTTGTGAATGGTTAAAATGCAAACATTAGAAGATGGGAAATAGTGAGTTAATGTTGTTTAATGTCTTCAGAGAATCCCATCTGAAGAAAATTAGGCTTGACACAGGTTTTCCTAGTGCATTCAGTTAATTAACATTAGCATAATTCCAAAGATCTGAACTCTTTACAAAAGCACTTTCAGGATGGTTAGATCATCCTCACTACAAAAGACTTGGAGATTAGAAGTTGAGCATCATACTATTTGGAAGAACTAACTGTCTCCAAAATCTAGATATTTCTGAAACTCAGGAGTAACACCTGTTTGACATTTCCTAAAATAACAAGAAGAAATATTCTTGGCTGTTGTAAGTAAAATCTATTTCACTAATCTGAATGGAGTTCCAGTCTTCTGGACTAGCTGGTGATCTCTAGCCATGAGAGTTATAATTACCCTTAAAAAAAAACAGTCAAAAAACAAACATAAGTAAAAGGTCTCAAAACATAGCAGTAGGTATGAGATAGAAAGCAGAAATACAATATGGTACCCTTTAGTTTGTCTGGGGAAGGTTGTCTGACCAAAAAGAAACCTTTGTATTGGTGGCAAACAAGACAAAAGCAGAACTGCACGGTGGGAATTTCTTTTGTAAATATCATGGTTCTCGCTGGATAGAGTTAAGTTCTCTTCATAGAGGTTCACACAATGCTGTGTTTTAGATTTTTTGATGAAGATAATGGTGATGTTTTCAGTTACTACAGAGCAGTGTTTACACAGAGCCAAGGACTCTTCTGCTCCTCGTCCTACCCTGCCAGCGAGGAGGCTGGTGTGCACAAGAAGCTGGGAGGGGACAGGACCAGGACAGCAGACCCAAACTGACCAAAGGGATATTCCATACCATATGGAGTCATGCTGAACAATAAAACTGGGGGGGGCTTGTTGGGGCAAAGGGGGGCCACTGCT
>VXAL01000423.1:13782-40390 GCA_013399475.1 Chauna torquata | reverse complement strand
CTGCTGCACTTCTAAGAATAAAGTTGGACTTCATAAAACTAGGATACAAACCCAGTGTGTGATCTTTTAACAGATGGAATTTTATCAGGATTCCACTGTAATAAATAAAAACAATATGTTTAGAAGACAGCTCCACATCTTGGACAAAAACTAAACACAGCTGCCCTTTGAGCAATGCTGACTTGAGGATGCTCATTTCAACTCAGTGTTGCACACCTGGGCTTGCTCAGTTTTGGTTTACTCACTTATACTAATCGCCACAGTAAGGGGGGGGAGGGGAGGAGGGGTTTTGTTTTGTTTTAATTAAATTTGTGTATACTCTTCATTTTGCTTTTGAAACAAGCTTTGCAGAAGTGAAACAAGTATGTGCTGGATACAGTCTAACTGAAAATGCCGCTATTGTCTGTTTTGAGAGCCTGTACCCATCTGATCCTGGTTACAAGCATGAAGAAAAATATCTATTAAAAGAATATCCTACTTACTGAGGAACAGGTATAGTAAGAGCTGAGACTAACCTGAGCTGCATGCCAATATTGAGGTTGTGCAAAAAGTTTCCTCCAAAAGCCATACAATCCTGAGACGTGAGCACAGCATGAATCCAGCCTGAAATGAAAGAATCAAAGTTAGTACATACATATAAATTATTTTAAGAAAGACTATTTGCAAATATTTACATGTACACATTAAAATATATACATATATATATTGTATCTCAAAATAAAAAAAGCAAATTTGTATTCTGCACCAGTAACAAATAATCTTGATTTGAACAACATTCAGAAATCTAGTGGAACTGTAGTTTTCAAAAGAAGTTACAAACAGCTGAAGGTCTTCACGACATTTTGACTAGGTGGGAGTCAAAGCGGGGGAGGGGGGGGAAGAACACCTCTAATTTTTCAAGTAAAAATTCCCCAAAGTTTCCCTTCCAATCAACAATAATAAGTGAGTTATTGTGGAAAAAAACATACTCAACAAACGATAAAGTAATAAAAACAAAAAATATATATTCCTCTTCATGTTTACATGCTGCTTATAGTAACTTAACTATTTGCACAACTTGTAAAAAAAGTCACTTAGCAATACTGAGGTTTCTCTACTAGGAATTCAGAAGTAGTTCTGTAAATTATTCCAAATACAGCCATCCTAATTCCAGTGAAATCATGATTGATTTAAAACCCAGTCTAGGTACTCTGACTGTGCTAATTTGTCACATAATTTAAACACTGTCCTCAAACTCCACAATTCAATATGGCAAAGCATGGCCAAGACTATATCATCACTCTAGCTGATTACTACTGGATAATTTCAAAGAAGTACACTAAAGAACATATTAGTTTCCTAATTAAAAATAGCTACATTGAAAATTTATACTGTGCAGTTTTAATGTAAATAAACTACAAAGATACACTGTTCCCTTTTCCAAGATTTTTTCTGGTTTTACATGCATACAGATCTTTCAACAAAAGACCAGTCGGCCACACATTTGCAGATTATGTCATGGTTTGACTGAGCATATGCAACAAGTACAAACACAGAAAGCTCAACTTCATGTGAGATCAGCCCAAATCACGAGCAACTATATATTGCTAACTAGCACTAAATCCATGCCCTTATTCAGCTAAAAACAACCAGTTCTAGTTTTTGTGGTGCCACACACAAAAGGACCTGAAACTAACAACTATGCTGGGTAAGCAACATGCCTACTATATTGCCTGTGAATTAAATTACAGAGTGGTATATAAAAGACTAAAAGCACAATGGCACAAGCCATCTAAGGTTTGGTGTTTGTTGTGAGTTTGTGAGTTCTGTTTAATTTGTAATGTTAATTGCTTTGTTTTATTTCTGTTCTCTGAAAAGTGCAGTGCAATGAAAAGTGCCTTGTATTTCCAATTGCATTGTGCATTTGTCAGTACGGTTTCAATTTTTCAGCCATCACAGTAGATGAATACCTCTGACTCTTCAAGGAGGATGTGTACTTCAATCCTATCATACACACGCTTCCCCAGACACTGACTAAACCAACAGAAAAGCCACACAGAGTATCTTGAACAGAACAATTTGATTGCTGTTTAAGAAGGGTATCTTGAACAATATTTAAATAACTCTCCAGAGCCTCCCAGTAGGTACTATTCATCCACATGCAAAATTAATTTTAAATCACAAGTCTACTCCAAACATATCTGAGAGATTACAAAAATAATTATGACATCCACTACCACCAGGGCAAGCAGGAACAGCAAAAATGCTTTTCAGTAGAGATCAGATTTTTTATAAGCCTTTAATNNNCTTACAGAATTTCCTGCCCCCCACCCCTTTTTTTTTTTTTAAAAAAAAAAAACATCTGTCTTAAAAGCTAGCATCATCAATTGGGTCTTATGCCATACTCCAACTCTCGTATTTTTTTTCCATTCATTCAAAATTTCAGGATAAACCAAATATTGATAATGTAATCTGCCATTTAAGATACCCTTAATTCCTGGTAATTAAACATGCTAAGTCCTAGTAATAAGGGTAAAATCTTACCTGTTGGAACAAATAAAGTGTGTCCTTGCTTTACAACACATTTGTAACATTTGTCAACCTTGTCTCCAAAATACACTTCACTTTGGGTGACAGATGAGCTCCAAGACTCATACAGAGCCAAATTTTCATCAGTGGGCTTGATCAAATAGAAGATCTTCTCGCCCTATTAAACAACAACATCAAATAAATAAATGTATGTCCTCTTGGAGGCATAGTACAACCTCTGAGTCATTTGCAATAAAACCAACTGATTGATCTAAAATGGTGGAATTCCATAGTTCTATTATGGAATGTTGGGGTTTCCTAACCTCAGTGTTTCACAATTGTAACTGTCCAAAAGCTTAGTCAATAGTACAGTAACCAGCTGGATGGAGGGGGAGGAAGGGTGTGCATCTTGATGTAAAAAACACCCAACAGTGTCATTCATTTTCATTTAATTAATTTTTTAATACTAAAACCCCACTATACCATCTACTAGTCTATTAAAATGGTCAGCCAACCAATTATAGTCTGGAAGTCACCAACAGCATACTAGAATAAAAGCATGAAAATGAGACACCAACAATCACTAATTAACTTTCAAGTTCCTCCCCTGCCCGTAAGTACAAAATTTCATTCAAACAGGTGATAATGCCATGGCAGAAAGCTGCACACTGAGTAAATTTTGTTTCATACAGTCATAAATCAAGCAACTTTCATACCCAGAGAACATGGTACCAAACTGAAGTTCCTCCAAAATCGATATGAAAATCAGTATAGCTGTCCTGGACACCCATCAGGCAATACTTCTGAACAAAAGGTTTAGGGAAGACAGAATCATCTGGCCAATAATTTTCCACCCATGAAAGCTTTCTGGCAATATCTGGTACTTCCACTAATTCTGACATCCTTTAAAAATAAAAACAATTAAATACATAAATAAGATCAAGAGTAAGTGCGCCTCTTTTTAAATGACAGCATTAAATGGTTGCTTCCTACAAAGTTATTACTTATGAATTAGTAAAAATGTTTTATACTCATAGTACATCACAGTAGCTGTCTACATAAAATATGCAGCCTCTTATCTTTACCACTAGACATTATACTCCCACACATACTGTTCACCTTAGTGAAAACCACTTCCTACATTCAAGGAATTGAAGTCAATACTCACTTTGTGTCCGAGAATTCCAGGCTGATCACATTCAATACTTTCGGTCGGTCAGGATTTGTGAAATATTTAATATAATTATGGAGTTTCATTTTACTGTCTGCTTGTCTTGCTACATCTATTACATCTATCACTTTGTCACCACCTGTGAAAGACAGGATGACTTTCTTAATCCTATTACAGACAAAAACAGCCATTTAAGGTGTTTAAGAGAAATGTTACTTTTTTCCAGCTTTTATCAGTACATTTCTGTACAAAAACTCCAATACTATCAGCACTCTCTTGGAACAAAGACAGATCAGTATATATCAGCTTTTTACTAGGACTAGCTTTAATTTTTACAGTCAGCTAAGGACAGAACTGAAAACAGTCTAATAATAAATCCTCTTTCCTGTGGTTAACCAAAAAGAAGAGGAGCAATACGAAATCACTGCAACTGGTTAAAAAAAAAAATGGGTTTGTGGCTGTCACTGGAAAAGCTAGCATAGAGAATGTTATCAAGGCAGATAGGCAGATCTGTTCCTCACTCTTCCTATTAATCATCACCACAGCACTTGAATATATAACACAAGGACCACTGAGAATTCTTTACAAACAATAAATCCTACTGCTCACAGCTTGTAGTTCTTAGCAAACTGCACTGAACTTTTACCATAATTAACTGACAGCTTTTTACACTGGAAACTATGCACGTACTCCGTCGTAAACATTCTACACGCCTCCCCCCCACACCTTATTTACATGCATATCTTTTAAGCACACAGTAATTTCATTGAATTATTAAGTCATAAGGCAAGCTTCATTCCTAAAAACAACAGGAATTGTTTACATATCACGTATTTTAAAGTGAAATCTGTAGAACTAGATAAGCAAGAAGCAACATTTAGCCAGGAGGAAGGAATAATGACAAAATTATAACAGTAATTGTATTATGTCCTTTAGTTATACAAGGGTCAAATTTGACAATTAATTCTGGAATGATGGAGTGCATCTAGACAAACATTATAAATAATGTACTTTAAAATTCCAAGTTGGTATCATCTGGACAAATCCTACTTGGAATAGTATTTACTCAGTTTTCTTAATTTCAATAACAGGTGAATCTGCAACACTCCCTTTTTTTCCCTAAACTGGAGAACCTGGCAGGTCAGAATATATGTATAGTAATGAGATAATCAAATTTCCCTCTGAATCTGAACGGACAGTTTTCCAAAAGATAAGCTTCAGAAACATCAAAGTGACAATTACACTTTGATGCAGAATACACTGCTGTTTATAATCTTCATAATGGCAACAACATTCCATATACTACGTATTTCCTCCATTCTGTTGCCGTAGTAAAATGCTGATGGACAGACGTATGTACTTTTAGTACATAGCACTGTATTAGGTTCCCACAAGAACAAAGACAATGCCATACACAAACAGACTTCTCGACTGTACTGTATATTACAACAAACTTCATGCTGCAAGTGGTTCAGTGTATGTACTGCACACTTGCATGAGGCTGAAATGATTACAGACTGTCAAGAGATCTAAGGAAGAAATGATTGTTGGAAAGCTTAGCTCTCCCACCAGAGGAGGTCATGGTGGCAAGTCTTCCAGAAGAATTGATTTAGCATGGAAATGCCATATTCACTGAGCCCAAAACATTGTTTTGCAATATTCTGACCAATGATTAATCTTTATCAATCCTAAGAGCAATTCATTCAATTCTCAGAAAACAATCTTGTAGCAGAACAAAAACATCATTCCGTGTTTAGCTTGCACCAAAATTAACACGTCTGAAAGCTGAAAAATAATGGTGTACTACTGTCACACACATACCACAAAAAAAATTCAAATCAGTATCTTTAATTGTACTCTTTGCCAGTCTTCTGGTAAGAAGTATACAATCTAGAATATATATTTAGCACCCTGGAAGCTCTTATAATCATGCAAATATTTATTTTACTTTACAGACAGGATCATTTGCACATATCCCACAGTGACCCTTACCTACATAGCGTTCCACATCTAAAACAGAGAAAGTTGGCGGAGGAAGTCTAAGCCCCAAACCATCTAATTTAGGAACCATAATAGGAACATCAAACCCATGTTTCTCCAAGTATCTTTGTGTCAGCTGGCTTCCATGCATTTTCAGAATGACTTCATCAGCACTAACAGAAAGAAATAACAGAATATTAGCAGAAGAGCATCCTCCACGCACTACTGAAAAAAAAAAAACTATGTCACAGTTTGGGGAGGACAGGTTGGCATGGCTGCATTTGAATCCAAAAGAATTGGACCCAGTCCTACTATCAAATTAAGCATTTAACTGAAAGACAAAGAAAAGAATATAAACCAGGAAGGAAACTGGTTCATTGTTTATAACTTTATTGTTATGCATAACCTGGGAACTCACAGTCCTTCTACATGACTGAACACAGCAATTTAAGAGGATGAGGAAAAGAAATTCTCAGAGAAAAAAAAATCAAAACACATTTTGTTAACAACAACAAAGAGTCCTTCAAAGATCTATAAGCTATTGTGTGTCTCAGTGAGAAAGACAACCACAGACAGATTGGGATGATTTCTGCTACAATCAAGTTTCTCCACTTTCTCCTAAAGCATGAGAGAATGGGTAGGCTTCTAGCTCATATAAATGTTCAGTGTTATCTGGAATGAAATTGAGAAGTAATTTCCCAATATCTCCTTTCCTGGACTAGAGGAATAGACAATATTCTGGCAGTTCAGGCACAACGGAAAAAAAAAACAAAAGTCAATCACTGTTGCTGCTGCACCCACTCTGCCCTGCAGAGGGATCTAGATAGATTGGAGCATTGAACAACTATCAACAAAGGAAAATGCCGGGTGCTGCACCTGAGATGGAGCAATGTCAGACACAGATACAGACTGCAAGTAGAGTGGCTGGAGAGCAGCCCTGCAGAAATGGATCTGGGGGTGCTGGTCAACACCAGACTCAACATAAGCCAACAGTGTGCCTGTCCTGGTAGCCAAGAGGGCAAATTGCATTTTGGGATGCACCAAACGGCACAGCTAGCCAGAAGAGGTGATTCTCCCACTGTATTTAGCATTGGTGCAGCCTCACCTCGAATACTGCGTGCGGTTCTGGGCTCTGCAATACAAAAAGGATGTTAAGATACTTGAAAGCATCCAGAGGGCAACAATGCTGGTAAAAAGGGATGGAAGGCCCTTTAAGAAGAGGATAAGGACATTTGGGTTGTCCAGTCTGGAGGAAAGAAGACTAAGAGGCAACCTCATTGCTCTTTGCAATTTCCTGAGCAGGGGAAGCGCAGAGGGAGGTGCCAGTCTCTTCTGCCTGTGAACCGATGACAAGGATGCACAGGAACAGCACAAAGCTGCACCAGTGGAGGTTCAGACTGGACATTAGGAAAAAATTCTTTACTGTGATGGTGGTCAAGTACTGGAAGAGGCTTCCCTGTGAGGTGGTTGACGCCCCATGCCTGTCAGTGTTCAAGAGGCATTTGGACAATGCCCTCATTAATATCCTTCAACTTTTGGTTAGCCCCATTCTTTACTGTGATGGTGGTCAAGTACTGGAAGAGGCTTCCCTGTGAGGTGGTTGACGCCCCATGCCTGTCAGTGTTCAAGAGGCATTTGGACAATGCCCTCATTAATATCCTTCAACTTTTGGTTAGCCCCACAGTGGTCAGGCAGTTGGACTAGATGATCTTTGAAGGTCCCTTCCAGCTGAACTATGCTATTCTATTCAGTCCCCCTCTCAAAAAAAACACCAACAAAAACAAAAGAAAAGCAAACTAAAAAGGCAGCACCCCATAGCAGTCTAGCAGCCCCAACATATCCCAGTGCAAAACTGAAGGGGGAAGCTACTGCATGAAAAGGCAAATGTATCCATCATTGAAACAGGGACTCACTGTTTCAGATGGGGAGGTTGGGAGGGGAGAATTCTTTCATTTTCTGAACCAGAGAAATGTTATTCACCTCCTTGAAAACATACTCACCACACTAAGTTTCTAAGGTTTAAGTGAGCTGCTGTACCTTGGAAAAGAGCGAGCCCGCAGCTGTTTAACAAAGGTCCGTGTTCCAGCCTGCACCGGTTTGGAGCCATCATCCAACTCTGTGTAGTCATGCCTGTGCCAGTTCCTCCTCTTTTTCACTACAAGTTTCAGAAGGATTAAACATTGAATTAGTTAAATCAGATGGCTCAGATTAGCAGTCATTCTATCAGTGAGGCAGACATGCCTCAATCACATTACTAAGATTAACAAACCTTATTGTTTATGCAGGTGACACTACCTATTTCATCTAACAAATGAAATCTTCAGAACTCCTGACAATGACTATCTGTACTTCTAGAGCTGCTTCCACCTGAGAACATCAGCGCACATTACACACAATGATTCAAAATTCCATTGAGTGCAGCATAATACAAGTAAACAGTAACAGCCTGAAAGTTGTCCAAATCTAAAGAGTAGGTCAACAAAACTAGAATTATAATTTCCTAAATCTCAGACTTTTTTTTTTTTTTTTAAATAAAGAGAAGAATCCTACCTCTTCAAGTCCATAGACTTCATTTTATGCCTTAACACAGAATTAACAGCCCCTAATCTCATGGTGCTATCTCACCACATGAACATAGCTACATCCAGTCTGACAGTACTACTATTCAGCACCATAATCTGTTGGAAACAAAACCACTCTTCTTTTATCCACTGCTTATGTTTTCATAACAATTTTGGGTATAAAGTCTTTTGGCAGGTACAATCTTTACTACGCAAGCACAATACATACAATGCAAGCACTGTGCCTCAAAACAACGAACTTCCCGAGTTGCTTTAAATTGTTATTCACCATCACAAAATATTAATAAAGAACAAAGAATAAATTAATGTTCTATTACAATTTTGGGAACATGATAATCCAATAGCAACTAAATCACATTTTTAACAGCTCCTTATACTTAAAAGGCTGAGGAAAATGAAAAATTAGACGTTCTCAAAAATTGTTGTGTTGGTCTCCCATTGAAAAGTGACAGATACTCAAATGAGAAAAAGCTATTGTAAGATATTGTAAGCTCTGTAAGGCCAAAAAATCCAAATGGGGAGGCTGTAAGTGAATTGGAAGAAAAAGTGATATATGATATCATGGTAAACTTACCCACCTGCCTTCAAACTTTCATTATTTCATAACAAATTATTTCATTACAAATGTTTAATTAATTAATCAACCACCTGTTTTGTAACTTCGTTTATAGAAAACAAACTCACTACTTTGAAAGGAAGCCTCCATTTGTAGCCTCTGTTTGTTAGTGAAATACATTTCAGAGCACTTTCTGTTTATACAAATGAACCTGTATCATCTCCTGTCCTCAAACATTCAACAGGCTGAGAAGCCCTATTAAATTCCCAAGAGGTGCCTCAGCAAAAAGGACCACTGTCTCACCCTCTGGGAAAGAACCTCTGACAGTCCTCAACTTGCTACCTTCCTATTGACTTACCAGTGTATCACTTAGCACACCAAGAAATATAATAAGGATATAGTAATTCTTAGGCCGTGTTTCAATTTTTCCTAAAAATCAAAATTAAGCCAAACTCTGCTCGAACAGCATTCGATGGTTGCTATTGGAAGTCTACCCCAAGAATATTTACTGTGGTCGGATCTAGAATTTAACAACTAATATTACACAGAAATTTAGTCACATCTGCTGAGGAAACACAGAAGAGGGAAAAGACACTGCTACTTCTCAACACAAATGGTCTTTTATAGGCACATACAAAACACCCTGCAACACAAACACAACCCTAGCTAAACAACTATATTAATACAAATTTGAACTTTAAGGAAGAGCTCACCCTTAAATTTACCCAAGTCATGATACACTAAACTCACAAAAAATTAGCATATTACTGAAAACACAACTAACAATAACATGAAGCAAAGGATTTAAAAAGAAAAAAAAAAGGAAAAGAAAAGAAAAAAGCTTCAATGCTGCTTCTCCAGAAATACCAGTTGCTTCTATAGGAATAACTGGCATCTTATAACCATTACACAACAGATAATTATCCCTATTGATAAGCTATTTCCTACAGAAGTGACAAAATGTACCCTTTAGAGAACATTTAAGAGAATAAAGTGACATTTATAGCTGTTTGCTACCCTGAAAATCAGTGTTGAAGAGCCTGCTTAATAAGCCGACTATCTAAACACAGTACAACTTCATAAATAAGGAAGCCAAATTTATTAAGTTTTCAAGAGTCAAAATGGACATACAGCACTCCCTTCCCTCACCCCAGATCCCTCAAAACTAGTGGAAAGTGTTAACCCTTGCTGTTCCTGAAAACTGAGGCACAACCTGCTGTGACACCACTAAAAATACACGCACCAAAAGTACACTAGACAGCTACAGAAGGATTGGAAAAAGGAAGGGAGTGTGCTGGAAGTTTTCAGGAAAAGCAAGCAGAAAGGTATTTTTAAATTACTTTCCTTATACATTCAAAACAGTGGGCCGATAACTCTACCTAGCTTAGGCAAATACTATTCCTCGCCTTCTCGCACTGGTCTGTTTGCCCCAGAGGTCATACGCTAGACTTTAAATGGGAACCATCAAGAGGTACACACGTCTGTACAACCAGGCCCCAAGTCTTGTAAGAGGTCCTTTATGGGATACCCACTTATGAAAAAGACAAGAGAAGTGTTAGCATGGGAAGACTGGAAAAATTTAAGGAACATACAGTAAGTCACAGAATACCACTTCTAAGGCCAGGTGCAACGTCTCATGTTGTCAGCTCAAATCAAACACTGGCATTACTACCACAGTCAACAAAAACAGGTTGGGAGGGTATTTACAGAATTTGAGAAGGTAAACAATGCCCTGACAACCACAGTCCTGTTCACATTTACTGTACCTTTTGCTCTCTTAAGTCTCTGGATTCCAGAGTATAGACAGACCTGACTCTCAGAATTCATGCAAACAGAAGCACACTTTCAGACTTAGGGATTGTTGAGGTAACTTTGAAAATAGCGAAACATAATATGAAGACTCCAAACCAAATATATTTAAGAAAATTCCATAGCGCATTACTACTTCTGTAAATCACTCATTCCTTTTAAGCTTCTCAATAATAATTATTTGGCATTTTACAAACACGACTGCTTACTACAAGTCTTGTAGAACTGTTGCCCTTCCAAATCAAGAAGAATATTTATTTTTGGTTAAAATACAAGAAGAAATTGATCAATATTCCTGTGTTAATTTCATCTTTACATCTAACCACATAGTAGCTTTCTTTTCATTACTGGAACTCTTACGTAATTAATTTTGTAAGATATTGAATGTAAATTCATTTGGTAATATAAAGTGTTTATGTTTCTTGCATATCTTTAGTAAATTTTTTTGCACAATGTCATTTGATTAGACGGGATTATATACACAAGCGCTTGCCAAAATTACAGATATACTTGCCTTCTTAAATTGAACACATTTGAATTCTGGTCTCTTTCAGAACTCCTTTAGACAAAGGGATTTTAGAATACAAAGCAGTGAATAAAAAAATGCCTTTACTTATATATATAGTTTCATACAATTGAAGCACTCTGTAGCACTGCTGTAACATTTGAAGTCATGAAACATTATCAGTCTCTCTCAACATTAAAACATGCTGATGTCCAAACCACATATTATAGACTTGATTCTGACAACTTTGCTGAGTACAATTAATAAAATTACAGATGAAGACATATTCCAACGTATCACCTCTGCTTGGGTTGATAAGCGATATATCTGAAGCTCCTGCTAAATCTAGATCTACTCACTCGCTTACTCAATATGGAGTAGTTGGATAATTGTTACTACACATTCTTGTCTTTTAAAAAAAGACTTCCAACACAGAAATGACTCATCTCACTGTCAAATTGCTGCAGGTGAAACACAGCTGGCATTAGAGCTAGAAGCCTGTGCATTACAAGAAAGGTTATTCACAGGCATCAAGAGGATGGTGAAGCATACTAGTTCTGCCAAATCAACAAAAGAAAAAAGTTTCAAAATACTAAAAATCTACAGAATTTGGAAGTCTGATATGAACCCCTTCCACTCTTTCTCCCAGCTCCTCTATTCCACTGGCGGGGGCGGGGGGGGTGCGGTTCACACAGGCAGAAAGGTGGGAAAAGAAATGGCTGATACCTGTATTCTTCTTTACTGGAGACACAGACAGATTTTTTTAACTGAAAAAAGATGACCAGAATAATAACTACAAGCATGTAAAAGAGCATTTATCTTACCTTTTAGCTCCTAACTTGAAGGTAGCTATTATTGAAGGTATTAAATATAACCTACATTCAAAATACATACCATACAACATACATTAATTACATCAATAAATGAAATTAATCACTTCCTTCATACTCCACAAGACTACCAGTGAGGGTGCAGTGGTTTTAAAATTATTGTGTCTAAATGGTAAAGTAAATTCAGCTTTGTAAAGATTCTAGATCTTGAGTTGGCTATAAATCATTATGTAGTCTTCAAGCAAAGAAAAAAATATGTATATATAAAAAACACAAATGACTACAATATAGTGCTTGGACACTAAGCACATATTGACATTTTTCAGGTTAGCGCATAAGACACACAGTACATATAGACATTTTTCAGGTTTGAACATAGAAACTTAATTCATTGCTGGATACGCGAAATTCATTTTTACATTACTTTCCATGGGGAAAATTCTAGGGAGTTAGACAAAGCAGTGTCCTTGCACTAGCTACAGAGAGACAAAAAAAACGTTCTCTTCAGAAATGTGATGTTATCATCTCCCCATGTCAAATCTCTACAGCAAATGTATCTACTGAAGGAAGAACCAAAGAGGTCTCTCTCGCCACTGCTTCACAGTCTGGTAACTCATAAAATTCCATGAGTGACTTGGTGGAAACATTTATAAATCAGATACCTGGAATTCAGAGCTGTGTAAGTCTCAAGGAGATAAAAGAAAAATAGAGAGCAAGTTCGAATTCTCAAATTTCACTGGACTGTTGTGGCATATAGCCTTTAATCATGAAGAAAGGTAAGAAAGCTAACTTCTATATATTTTTCAAGGTTGACTTTCCTAGGTATCAGAATTTTCATGATTAAAATATAGGAATCATGAGCAGTCTTTTTGAACTTTTTTTTTAAACTAGCATGTAATATGTACAGCAGGAGAAAGCGTCACTACCTGCACTTGACTTCTTTTTTTTTTCCTCAATATGATGATTCCCTAACTTTTGGTCTCCCTCTCAGTCAAGTACAGATTGTTTTCTTCTAGCTCTGTACACTTTGATTTCTCTAATTTATAGCTGTGGTTTATATTTTATTCTATCTGCACCTCCAGATCAAGGAACCTCTCTAAAGAAAAGACAGCTTGTAGGTTTTGTTATTATTGTTGTTGTTTTTTTTATCAGTTCAAAGTCAGTCACGTAGAACCAGTACCTCCTAAATAATCAAACCCATCTTGAATGTCCCTCTGAATAGTCTTTTTCAATTGCACTTGGAAAGAAATGACATTAAAAATGTAAAATAAAATCTGAATAACTCTTACTTACTTAGAGACGGTCCATGGAGAATTGCACAGTTGGGACAATGGTATAGATCAATGTCAACAGCATGATGCTCCTCTACCCCAACACAGCTGCAATAATATTTTTATAATGTTAACGAGAATACATGCAAGATTTATCTTTCAAGCTAAAAAAATAATTACATCTTAAGTCTTTACCAGAACATGCTTAGTCTACAAAATCATAATGAGATACCAAATTATCTCAACTACTGGGTTGCCATATAAATTTTGAGTAATAATTTGTTTACCACTGAACAGAGAATGCCATTTAAAAAAAGAAAAAAACTGAAAAGGAAACAAGAATCAAGTTCCTTTAAAAATGAGTCCACACTATATACTAATGCCCTCTACTGCCCCCCCCCAAAAGCTTTTATCCTGATTAAACAGTGTACACAAAATCATTCAATCAATTCTCTTAATAAAAGTTATAATTAAAAAAAATTGGAAGTCTAACTGCTGTCAATTTGCAGAAGGTATTATGGATTTTTTACCCTCGTCATTCCTGCAAAAAGCACATAACTGACTGCTACCTCCAAGAAAGTGAACAATATTTTTATTTACTATTCTCCCTGAAATCTTTACACTACTAGTGCTAGCTAGTAAGGTACACAAGTGATCACACATCACATAGCAATGTTTTTTGTGATTTTAAAAGTCACATTTGTAGTAATGTTTTCCTAGTGCACATTTTTCCCATATAACACGAAGTTGAAGATCTTTGTAACAGTTATGACAAAACATCTACTCTACTATCTAAATAACACTATTTTAAAGCCAAAATTAAGTCAATCTTTTGGAAGATGAAATACTGGAGATTAACTGGAGAAGCCATACTTTTGCACAGAGTTCTCAAGAAAAAAAAATATCCCTACTTGTTGGTAGTATCAGTATGAATCCTGACAGAGTTCCTTCTCTCAAAAGTTCATTGAAGCTTAGAAAAATGCTGACTTTATAACAGAGAAACAAGACTACAATGTTAAATTTTTACACCACAATTACATATTTCCATTTAATGCATTCTAGGAACGTGAGAACTTAAACACTATTCCATTCAGGTAACTTGCTTCATATCAAAAGCGTAATGACAGCCTAAACATTGAAGCTTTGAAATGACCCAGCTACAAGAAGTCTTCGCCCTAGCAGTCTAGTGCCAAAACTGCTGACATGATCAAGTAAATGTCAGTAAATACTGCTAAAACAACATACTAAATAGTCTACCATTCAAAGTGCACTAATGAGGCAGTTAAATCTGAAACTAAAAAGCATCTCTCAGTGAGAAGCACATCATTCTGAATCCTCCGCGAACAGCTTCAGCTGGTTCTTCTACTTATCCATTCACTAAACGCCACGTGAAATTTAAGTTATATAACTTTTCATGTGTACTATTCTAAAATCTAAATATAAAACTCACCTGCCAAATATTTTTCATCATAATTCTTTCAGTATTTCACATCTCTTTTGAAGACCACAACTACGGAAATTGTTATTACACGATAATTCAGCTGACATGTAAACAGAAATGAAGGCAAAAGCAGTCTTTAAAAATGCATATCCCATTTCTTTCTGCTTATATTCTTTTTTTTTTAATAGAATATATGAGTGATTCAATCCTATTATTACAAGAAAATTGTTTTAAAATATACACTCTAAAAGTCCCAAATCAGAAGGCTAGTTTATATAGATACTTGAGAATCCCAATACTTTAGCTAAATTTCTGATTTTTGAACAGCTGAAAATATTTGTGTTGGACTGTATCTTGCCCAAGTTTGCCCAATTATTCAATGAAACACAGTGCTCCATGCAAAAATTTTGCTTACTGCCTTTACTCCCTTTTCTTGGTGTATATCTAACCCATTCATCATTGTTCCACTCAGATTATCTTGCTGACTATTGGTAAGAACTTTATAAAGTACAGCAGGAGTTCCTTCAAGCTTTGATAACTGTTTGTCATATTCTGTTTAAGAGCATTAATTTTATTGTCTCTTATAAAACATTACAGATTGCCTAAAAATAAAGCAGAAATTCTTTTAAATACTAAACATTTTCTCTGACTTGATTAATTCCACAACCTTTCATGAAGGCACTATGGGCTTTGTGTACAACAACAGGTGATCAGGTGATACTGCAGCAGGTTGCAATAGTTGGAACAGCCACTCAATTAAGAAAGCGAACATTTTCAGTCTACAATTTATGCTCTAAGCTCAGAACTAACTGAAAAGGCAAAACACTACCTGGGAGATACAGGAAGGGAATCTACTAGCAGATACCTGACTGATGCAAAGGGCAAAGGAGGCTCCGGCACCCACAAGAACAAGCACTGACAAGGATGCCACAGAATACATCAATCACATACAGTACCACGACAAGTCACTTTCCCGACTCTCTTTCTGCAAGATGCACAGACGAATGCGACATTAATCATTTTGGCTACTAGCGAACAATCAATTACTGTGATAAGTGCAACTTTGGACCCCAAGCATCAAAGCAAGGTCACTAAGAGAGAGCAGAGAGCCTGGAAAGCATTAACATACTCAAACACAATAACACTCCCAATCCATTGGATGTTTTCCTGAATGAAACATCATTATCATCCTTCACCTCTCCACCCATTTGGGTTGAAATATCTTCAGTATATATTACCTAGTTTCTGAATTGTTCATCTCCTGCAGGGAGGCTGTAGACTAATCCTCTAGTATCAACGCAAGGTCAGCAAGAGGTAGCAGAAGAGTCTGAGAAGTGTTATGTTTTCCCCCCCCAACACACACAGGAACATGCCTATCCCTAGCAAGTGAAGAAATCATTTCCTACTCTAAGTTCAAGGAACCAATTCTCCAGACTTAAATCTCACAAGAAAGTGAGTGGTTTTGCTTTAGTATGAACTTCCCATTTGATTGTTCAAATTCTAGCTATGCAAAGGCACGTATAAACAACCAGAAGAGGACTATCTAACATTTGTGATAGATACTAATGGATCCCTGTTCTTATGCAAAGGGAAAATAAGTCTTCTTTCGCAGAAAAAAAGTCCTGGAAAAGCAGTTCTCTACTGCAGTATTGCTATTAATTTAGATGTTAGTAGATAAGATGAGTACAGATAATTCAGCATGGTAGATTCAACAATTTCAGAGTTAGGCTGGAATGCCTTGCACAAGGAGACTGCAAAAGCCCAAACACTTTTCTATTAGGTTTACATGGCAACGTTTTGTTGGGGGGGCTGCAGGGGTGGCCTCTGTGAGCAGAGCCCAGCAGCTGCCCCATGTCACATCAGAGCCAGCTCCAGCCGGCTCCAAAAGGGACCCACCTCTGGCCAGAGCTGAGCCATGAGCAGCGCTGGTTCTGCCTCTGGGAGAGCACGTTTAAGGAAGGGAAAAAACTGCTGCGTGACAGCAGCTGGGAGAGAGGGGTGAGAAAATGTAGAGAGAGACAACCCTGCAGACACCAAGGTCAGTGCAGAAGGAGGCAGGAGGTGCTCCAGAAGCCGGAGCAGAAGCTTCCCTGCGGCCCGTGGTGAGGCCCATGGTGGAGCAGGCTGTCCCCCTGCAGCCCATGGGGTACCACATGGAGCAGATCTCCACGCTGCAGCCCGTGGAGGAGCCCACGGAGGAGCAGGTGGATCTGGCCTGAAGGAGGCTGCAGCCCATGGAGAGCCCCCGCAGGAGCAGGCTCCGGGCCGGACCTGTAGCCCGTGGAGAAGAGCCCACGCAGGAGCAGGTGATCCGGTGGGAGCTGCCACCCGTGGGGGACCCATGCTGGAGCAGTTTGCTCCTGAAGGATGGACCCCGTGGTACGGACCCATGTTGGAGCAGCTCTTGAAGAGCTGCAGCCTGTAGGAAGCCCACGCAGGACCCGTTCGGGAAGGACGGCATCCCGTGGGGGGGACCCCACGTTGGAGCAGGGGCAGAGTGACCACGAAGGAGTGGCACAGATGCAGCGATATGGGCTGACCGCAGCCCCCATTCCCCGTTCCCCTGCGCTGCTCAGGGGGAGGAGGTGTTTTTAGTTTCTCACTGTTCTAGTCTGTTAGTAATAGGCACCAAATTATATTAATCTCCCTATGCTGAGTCTGTTCTGCCCGTGACCGTAATTGGTGAGCGATCTCCCTGTCCTTATCTCAACTCGTGAGCTGTTTTTCATTATATTTTCGCTCCCTGTTCTGTTTTGGAGGGAGAGAGGGAGAGAGCAGTGTGGTGGAGCTTATCTACCTACCAGTGTGAAAGCACCACAACTTTACAGGAAGCACTGTCCCTGAAGACTGCATGGTTGTACATACTAACCCACCCAAGGCACCTGGCACCTCTTCTCCTCTACAGCAGCACGGTGTTGTTGGATCAAGTATCAGATCCAGGTCAGTCACCTGAAAGGCTGCTGCACCTTCAAAATCCAACAGCTGCTTACTCTCAAACTGTTCTTGCTTTTTTCTCTTCCCCACTTTTGATGTTACCAAGCACATCTATAATATTTGGGAGATTGCTTAACTGCTGCTGTTGGTCTGATTGAAAGAATCCTGGCTTAAGGAGTAAAACAAAAAAACAAAGCATTCTTGATTCAAAACCTTATTTTCACATATCCTTAAAGAGACAATTACTTGAAAAGCTATCTTATTAAAACCAATAGTCTATGTACTCTATCATTATATAAAATTCCAAGTATAAAAGGGAATGAATACAAACATAGCACTACAAAATTCAACTGCTGTCAAGATACAAGTAGTTTGGATGACCAATTCCTCAATTTAATAACCACAACTGAAAAGACTAATAGGCCAGATTATCTACTGATGGCAAGATATTCCTCCTAGGAAATTCCTGAGATTTCCTGTATGCAATGCATATTGAAAATAAGAATCTTAAATTACGAAATGCAAGCAATTCCTGATGATCCAATCAAAGGAGTGCAGAAAACAGAAGGATCATCCTCAACAAAGAAAAAAATGAATGAATTCTTTGAGAAGCCAGCTCCTACACAGGTCACCATTTTCTTTGATTCAGTCTTCTGTTCCTTCCCCTCATCACTTCAATCTGTAAGTACTTTTTTCACCTCCTTCAATATCAAGTAGAACACAGTCTCTAATGGACTCATCTTTCCAAATGCAATTGTACTTCATGAGAAGGTTACCACAGTAGCTTCCACTTCTCTCAACATTGGCATGAAGCTTTGTATTTATAGGCTCCACACAGCAGAAGAGCAAATGTGATAGGCTGTCATAGCAACATCTACTGTTTCTTCAATGGCTTAGACATGGTTTTACAGCTCAGATTTGGGCCAAAAATGTTTTTCCTTAAGTCTCTTACTTTCTTCTTGGGACATACAAAGTTGAAGCCCAAAGACCTCTTGGTTCTCCAGTCTGATCTGAACTGACTTTTTTTTGCTGTCACTGCGCAGAAAAAAAAATGCAGGTTCTGGATTCTTGCTGGTATGTTTAGACACAATACCTTACATCTTTTCCAAAATACCTTACATCTTTTCCAAGCTGTAAAATTACTAAAAATTATATTTTCCAAGATCCCCCTACAGTCTTCCTGAATAAATACTGTGGGTACTTTCTTTTTCTTTCTCCACTACCCTATTTCTGAGCAAGAACTCAGCACATACTCTTCTTCAACTCCACCCTTGCATTGATACCCACCACCTTTTGTTGCTATGCCTCAGAGAGAGCACTGCAGGCATTATCTGGTAAAAGGTAGAAGAAAAAGCACTCATCTTGACATCCGGGGGGTGGTAATCAACAAAAGTCCTGGAACAGATGAAAAATACTAGGGCTATTTCAGCATGTTCCCTGTTACTAGGAATACAGGGCTATAGATAATTACTAGGGGTATAGGTTTGTTTCCTATTAACTCCTGCCCATTATATGGGAGATCAGATCCAAAAGTCCTTTTTCAATTTCCAGTTTGCCACAAAACAGCTCAGAAGATACACAGACAGTGAATCCCTGCTGTGTCTTAACAGGAATGAGAAAAGGAATAAGTAAATTCTTGAGGCAGCAAAGATTCATTAGTAACGCGACATCCTTAACTGTCCAAGAACTGCACTGACTACCTCAGGGTGCACTTTCACGTAACGCTAAACCGAGCATCGTGTTGCTCTGAAGAAAAGGTCCCACCCTCCCCTCCGCAACTGTCTGACCAGGGACGTCCATTGTGCCCCTCACCAGATCTAGCAATCGGGCACCACGTGACAAGTCAGCTCAGCAAGCCGATCCACAGCAAAAAATTAGCCGCCATTCAACTTGCTTTTTCAGATAGGCTTCAGAAACCCTAACAACAAGATTATTAAATATAAATAACTCAAATGTTACAAGTTACAGTAATATCTAATCATTTACCAAATACAAAACTTGGTGGTATTTTCAAGACACGTTATTTGAAAACATTCTGGTTTCTTTCATCTCTACATCATTTTGTCTTTCTAAAAATGACTGCTTAACCGTAGGAAAGAGATGTCAGTTGAGCAATCTTATGCTGACAATATATACATACAAGAAAAAGACTGACATATGCCTTTTCAGTATCAGGCCTTATTACTAAATTTCAAATCACAGATGAAAGATATTTCTATTAAAACACTGAGCAAACAACTATGTAAGCAGTAGGCAAGCACTACAGTAAACATTTCAGTGTACCTGTAACAAAGCCTGCAGTTGCTACTGTCAGTTCTGTATCTGTTTGAGTGTAATAACAAAACCCAAAATACTATTGCCTTTATTGTCAAAATTCATTAGCAAAGTTGCAAGTTATACAAAGAACAGCTTCTCATACTCCATCCCAAGAGCGCAAAGGAAAGCATTTTTATCCAGCAGGGTGATGGGGTAGGAAGTTAACGTGGCAAATTTTAAGAAATTCTGTTTAGTCAAAAGGATGCCACATAGGCAGTATTTACAGGTTAAAACAATGAAAGTACTAAAGATGTCACTGCCACAACCAAATAACTCAAGTATTTGCCACAACTGTTACTCATTCATGGAAGATATGAAAGTACTTAGTTAGGAATAGAAAAACAAAGTCATAGCGCAACAACACTGCTGACAGACTACATACCATTCTGTAGAACAAAAACAGCTAAAACATTAACTTTGTTTGAAGGAGAGTCTAAAACTTAAAATAAATGCGGTAAGCTTTAAAAACCTGAACCTCAAGCACCAGCTAATTTTTTTCCGCTCTTCAAAATGCATGCAGTTGCATACATAAATACATACATGCAGTAATAAAACTAAGCAAAATATAAATCAGCATGGAAAAGTAGAAGGAACTATCAGCTATCTCTTAGTCTTACCATGATAAGCATGGCAACAATTCTGGAATCACAATGGGAATAATAATTTTAGGCTTATACAGGGATTTACTTTGGCAATTAAATAATTTTAAAGAAGTGGCAGACTAGACATAGAGCCATACACTAGACATAGAACCATACCACCATAAAATAAGTTACAGAAAAAACACCCAACATAAAAATATTTGAGTTTTAACTCTCACTATATTTATTCACTTTCCAAAACAAAGTATGTTTTTAAAGGGAACTATTGCTACAAACACAATTCAATAGAACACACAAACACACTATTCAGAAAGAAAAAAAAATACAAAAGAGAATACCAGTTATCTGTAACAAATATTCCCTCTCTTAGAGCTACCGATTTTCTCCAGAAAATACTTCTTTTTTTTTCTTTTTAAAGATTTGTACAGAATATCTGCATGCTGGCCCAAGAGCATACACAGTTTTACTACATATTCACATATGCACATTCCATCACCCAAGTTCCTAAGGACAGAAAAATGACATTTAAGGCCAACTCTCAAAATACTTCAAAATACACTAACTTGTTCAGTATTACACGATCAGACAACACGTACAAGAACCACAGGAATAACAATGCTGAGTGCTATAACCCACAACTCTGCCCTTCTTTGATTGCTCAGAGGCATCTCTTCCAACACTTTCAAAGTCTTAAGAGATCTTCCTCCGCTTAGGTTAACCATCACACTGCACACTAAAAACGTGAACATTCATTATACAGGTTTAGTCTTCCCTAATTTAATTGATCCCTATTGCTTTTAAATTAGGCAATATTTCTCTGACGTGAGGTATTGCAGTAATACAAACAGGCAGATAGATATGTGATCTATTTTAATTTCCATAGGGCCTTCTACTGATCAGACTTGCTGGACCTCCAGAATCAAAACTTATTTGATACCTATAGTAGTGTTATCTTTGCAGCAGACACTTTTAATGTGAATACTCAAGCACATTCTTCCATTTAGAAAGAAAACCAGTATAAGTAGTTTCGCTCTGAAGTACCAGTGCTTTTCATTCACCCAAAGCACGGAGGCTAAAATAAATAAAAATCAGCAAGTGACAGCTTGTCAAAGAAAGCTCCGCTCCACAGAATGGATTCTGAAAAGTAGAAACCTAATAGGAAAGTAATGAGCAACGGAACAAAGCTATCAAGTTCCATAATGATACAGGTCCAGATAGACACACAAAACCTTCTGCCTACATTTAGGGATGTAGCCATGTATTCAACATAATCATCGTGGTACCCGAAATCTTAGGGAAACAACACTGAAGTACATTATTTGTACATTGATTCTTCCATTCTGTAAATCCAGTCCAGTCAGAAAATGAGTTGCTACGTTTCTGAGAGTAAACATATACACTTTTACAAAGATCTGGATTATCAGTACAATCAAATTGCTAGAATTTATTTAAAGTGCTAGAATGAAGTAGACATAAAGGACCATGACATTTATAAAATACTTTGACAACTGAATATTTGGTATAATCAGTGTAATCATATATCTAATCATCTATGTTTACGAAAACGTTATGTGGAAAGTTGATTTTCCATACAACAATTTTATATAACTATTACAAACCGGGGGGCAGGGGGCGTGTTGAAACTGCAGCCAAAATAAATACGTGCTCAGGATATCCAAAGAGCTTTACATGCAAAACTGTCCACTGAAGGCAAATAACCCTTCCACCACCAGGTAAGAGCGTCATGAAGAGACACAATGTACAGCTTAATTCATAATGGCATTGACCATCACGGATTACGCATAGCAGTTTTATGGGAGAAGTACTTTTGCCAGTAATGACTTCATGACAAGGCAGAGTTAACATCACTGAAGTACTTCAGATGTATTCCTTCTGTTTAGTATCATCCATTAAGCACGCACACAATTTCTCTCTCCTTCCTATGCAAGCTGATGTCTGCTTATTCTTCCCAACTAGACTGATTGCACTAAGTTGCTTTAAAAGAATATTTACAATTAATTTTTGTCCCTGTCCTTTTGAAATCATTGTTTTACAGAAATGAAGGTCTGAAGGAACTCAAACCATTTACTGCAGATTTTTTTTTTTTTAAAATCAAAATACGCCGCCTCAAGAAGATCAGAAAAATCACGTAAGTAAACTACAGCAGACCTCAAAACTAAACAGCATGTCAGTGAGCGGAAAGAAAAAGGCTTTTAAAAGCTGCAGTGGTATTTGAAGGCCTTATTTCAGTGTGAAAACGATTAGATGAGATAAACCAGGATGACACCAGCAAGTGAATCACGACATATGATTTATAGGAAAGAAAGAAAAAAAAAATCTACATCAATCTGACCTGAAGAAAATCTCTTTAGCACTTTAAAACTAGTAACCAGAACAACCCTTCACATACAAAGCAAAGCGCTCCGCTCAGGAATTCAGAAAGACTCTGCTGCAGTTCACGCTCCCATCTGTCTCCATCATTTTCCCGGTGTAGCCAGCCTGACACACTGAAGAAGAGGAAAACCAGTTGCCCAACCTTACTTTAGACGCTGTGTCTTAGCAGATTTGCAACTGCTAGAAGCATGTTGAAGTACATGAAAGCTATCCTGTCCTCCCACAACTGATGGGGGAAAAAAAGCATTAACCTTGGATTTGAACACTGGAGTCCCAACTCATATGACCACAGCCAATACGAATTTTAAGTTCTGTTTATAATGGAAGTTTTAACAGCTTTGTATTACTTTACTTAAGCTTTTGTAGCAAGGGCTTTATGTGGAATGAAGAATACACATTACCTGCTTCAAAGAGAGAGGGCATTGGAAGGGGAAGAAGGAAGACAGTAATTAACTGATCTTCATCCTTACTCCCTATACACTGACTACAAAGGTTTTCTAGAGCTTTAAGAAAGTTTTTTCCAGGAATTATTTTTACTTCCTCATCAAGACTCCAAGCCATGGAAAGTTTACCTCTTCTCCCCTAAGATATTCCAGAATCTAGCAAAACCCCCTAACAGATAACTGCATCTTACACACACAATTTGCCTTATTTCAGTTCCCAGCCAGAGTTTTCTGTTATGATTGTGATTAAGAAGGGGAGGGCGGGGGTGGGCAGAAACGACACCTAAATCCAAGCAAAAAAATACATATATATTTTGAAGCAACACCTTCAAACCATAGAGCTTAAGGCAGAACCAACAAGGAATAACATTCTCTAAATACTATGGGGAGGAAAAAAAAAAAAATACACAATACAAAGTCTTCAACCTATCTAAAACAGCTGCCATAGTTATCTTGAAAGAGACCTCTCAACTGAGTGTCTGGTGTGTGGCTGTATTCTACCTGAGAACAAACTCCTACCCAAAACTGCCACCATTATTTCCGTAACAGGAGAAGAGGGGAGGAAAAAAAAAAAAGGGGGAAGAAATAGGCCAGGCTCTACTACAGAGATAGCAAGAGGGTGAAAAATGGAAGTCAGTATACAAATTAATTAAGCCTCCACCCTCCACTCATTCAGGAATAAAGCAACTATGACAACTGTAGCAGAGCAAATGAAGGCCACCCCCTTCCCTGAATTAAAACATCCACAATGAAATTTAAGTGAGCATTTTCTTTTGTTATACATTGCCTACACACATTTGCTTGCCTCTACTTTCACAGCCACGGGTGTTTGGTTATTTTCATCTTTCTCTTCCTTGCTGCCAACTTGCACAGACTCATTCTGTCTCTACCTACCTTATGAAACATTGCGTATGATGCAGTTTAATCAATGCTGGAGTCCCAGCTCCTTCAACCAGAGCCAATACAAATCTCAGTTCTGGTTACAGTGCAGAGTTTGTACCAGGTTTGTTTTCCTATTGGGTAGCAAGGCACTTTTGTACACTGAAGACACATATCAGTTATTTGGTTCTAAGAGAGAGGGCATTGGAAGAGGAAGAAAGAAGAGAGAAATCAACTGAATCACAAGCAGTCTTTGAAGAGAAACTGAGGTTCAACCCACAGTGACAAACAAATTGCAAGAAGCAATAACATGATACAGCTTGCATTGATCTAACAGCTGGCAGCCACTGGAAGAGGCAAGTTACTCATTTGCTTCCAACCAAGCGCTCTCATTCTGCCTCTCTGCAATGGCCCCACTACTCGCCCGGTTACAAAGCAACTTGTTTTCACTTGCCTATCTGACAGGAACCAACCTAACCAGTTTAGTTCCCTGCTTACCAAGTTAGTTTACGGCACTTACAACTATCAGAGCCAGCCTCTGAAAGCGAGTGGGACTGCATAATCTGGAGAGAGGGCTCTAAGAAGTAGGACTGCCCCATTCAACAGTGGAAGTCACTAGACCCAGCTAGGCCTATTGTGTAACTTTACCCTCGTTATGCACTAATACTTGGAACTAGCATGGGTTAATAGATTGCCAACAGCTTACACAATCAGGTTGCACCCACAGATGTTCTTCTGAAACAGACCTGAAAAACTGCTTGGAATTTAACCATATACTCTGCACAACACAGGAAAAAAGCTGTTATCACGTCCAAGAGATGCATATAGCAGCACTGGATACCAAGTGAAGCAAGTTTTTTTAGATAGCACAGCGTTTAAGATGGTCTTAGTCTGACTACCTTTAGGTATCCTGATTCATTCTTTGAAGAAGTATTTAGTTTTACCAGTTCCTTGAGATTAGGTACCTGTAGCTCCAGGTGCAAGAGGAGCTGAGGCAGGTACCAGGCAAAGTCATGATTTTATGTCACTATCAATGTCATTTGCCTACAAAACTCTTTCCAGTAACTCACTGAAGTACTGCAGTAACTTCAACAGATCAAAAAAATAAACACATAACCCAAACAATTTGAAAGCTACATTTCTAAATCAGAGAATGGCTTTCCATAAAGCAGGACAAGATCAGAGGGAAAAAATTTTCAGCATGATTCCCACCTCCTAGTTTAAGAGAAACATCACGACCATTCTGAAAGGCGTAGATATCTACCTGCTCTTAATATAAGAAACGTCACTTGATGCCAGGCCGTTGGAAGACAAGACTTGATGTCTTTTTGTTTGTTTTGTGTGTGTGTGCATGTTCTGTTTGGTTGTTTTTTACTGTTGTTGTGGGTGTGGGGTTTGGGGGTTGTTTGTTTTAGAACACTCACTAACAGTTCCTGCGTACTCACGCATAGCACTTCTTGAATTCCAGAATTACCTACACCCAAGCCTCACAGAAAACATTTAATATCATATTCTCTGTAACAAACAAATTTCTTTAACATTAGGTATTAGGCCAACCAACTGTTCGAGGTGATCTGCGCCATACATTAGAAGCAGTTTTTGATTCATTTGGGAATCTTCTGTTGGTACCTTCAGCAGTTCCATTTCCTTCTCAATATCTAGAAGCGTTGACTGCTCCTCCTGAACGAAGAGCCTAGACTGCAGCCTCCTGCAGAGTACTGCCTGGTTATTCAGCTTCCTAATACAGACGAGCCGTTTAGAAAGATCAGGTTGCCCAATAAAGATGAGCTGTTCAGAAAGATCATGACGCATGACAAGTACTACCAGTACTTTGTTATTTCATGCAGTACAGTCTGTAAATCTTTCAACTTCCTGAGTAATACTGTCATTAGACGTTATCAGATGTGTCTCAAGCTCAGTTACAATAAAAGTTACGGAGGTGAACAGGTAACAAACCCACAACGGCTTCTTAGCCTGAAGGGACTGATCAGGAAGCTAACAATTCTTTAAAAAAAAAAAAAAAAAAAAAACCTGTGTCCCTGCATTGACAAATGTCAGGCATGATTTGAGAACACAATTTTCAGTGAAGGAAGGGGTATTGCCCCATTGCATCTCCCCCATTCTAGCACCAGTAGCCAGCATTTGCACAATCTTTTAAGACTCCACTGCTGCAAATCCCTTATTTTTGGGTTACTTACTACGTGGCTATTTTTACAGAATGCAGCAACAGCAAATTGGCCTTCCGCCTGCTTTACAGACCTTTTAACTGGGGCCTTAACCTGAATACACTGTATCACCTAGCTGGTTTAAAAGTGTGGTGGTTTTACCCAGAAGAAAAGAGGAACTCTACCACAACTGCTCTCTCGCTCCCCCTCCTCAAAGGAACA
>VXAL01000423.1:0-13106 GCA_013399475.1 Chauna torquata | reverse complement strand
ATCTGACATGGGGCAGCTTCTGGAATCTTCTCACAGAAGCCACCTCTCTGGCCCTCCTGCTACCAAATCTTTACCATGTAAACCCAATACAAAAAGTTTCTGAATCAGATTGGTTTTAAAGAACTCCTAACACTCACCAGAGCACTCAGTCTCTGCAGCTGTACCTGAAATGAATTTTTCCTTCAAAATTCAAATCATTAAATATTTCTCCTCTTTCAAGGAAAAAAAAACTCAAAAAGACATTTTTATACTCCTCTGCTTCTCAGCTGTGTAATTTCCCCTCCAGTCTACAATCTTCTTCAGACATTGCTAAGAACTTGTTTTTCCCTTGATCAAGCTTTTCAGTAAAAAGAATAATTTCTGCATCTTCTAACCACAACACAGAAGAATACATGATGGCTGCTATAGCTTTGAAATGCCTTACTTTCATACGACAAATAGACTTGCAGTCAATAGCAAGTAGAGACAGACGCTTCATTTTTGAAGAAATCCGAGAGCAAACTGGCTCATCATCTATAGCTCACCATCCTCATTTCAAACGCAGATGGAATAGTTGATTACATTAACTTCTATTTAAGCTATGATACAAGCAAACTGTTTCAGATACAGAGATAATGAGTTTAAATATCAGATGTTATGTTGGCTGGCTGGCAGAGCAGTAAGTAGAACGAGCTCCTTCAATCAACTGGATAATGCCCATAATTTAGAGATCTTTATTGGATTTTCAACTGCTTATAGAGGTCCAGAGGAGCATACTGGCAAAACTGCATCCCTGTAGTCCATAACATATCAAGAAGTTGCTTCTACACATTATTCTATCTACAGTAATCTAACTGTTCAATTCTCCTCAGATGGAATTAATGAAGCATAGTTATTTTCAGACCACGTGGAAACTTCAAATAGCGCAGAACAAAGCTAAATAGAGTTTGGGGGTTGAGTTACATCAGCACTAAGGTCTTATTTTATCTGCATCAATTATTTTTATTCTGGTTACAATTTAACGCACTGATTTAAATCTAAAACTCTACATGGTTTGGATCCAGGTTACCGAAACCAGTTTTGCTCTATCATAAGCTATCTAAAGTCCTCTGCATTACTTGCAAAGGCACAAATCCACATCTTGTATTCTACATTTTGCACAAAAACATTTTCAGAGGTAATCCTTACATCACAGTCTATGCAACTCAGCTCCACAGCTCTTAGAAGGGAAAAAAGATATTATCCATATAGCAAAAGCTGGCATACACATATATAGCTCTTACAATGTCTTCTTTTTTTTCATAGTGGGCAAAACAGAAAATATTTGAGCAGGAATGCACACAGGAAAACATAAAGCAGGAAGCAGAGGATCTACTGCAAGAGGTCCCCTGAAAGCTAGTACAGACATTTACTATTCCGGTAAAAATTACAGGAGCGATTAAGGTTCCCTTATTGTGAAAAATCACAGAATTAATTCTTCAGGAGAAAACTTCTAGCTCAAATTTTGCTTTGTTGTTTCTATGAGCAAAGACAGGAAGTCTGCCAAATAGCAACACATCCAAGCATTTTATTTTGGGTGTCAATACAACAAGCAGTGACTACGTGAAAATGTTTTGATATAAACTAAGTAAATTACATCTTCGCAATTCAAGAATGAGAGTACACATTATGGGTCTTAGGCTTTGTCAGCAAGGGAAATCCACGCCATTACACGCTGGAGGCCGACGGGCTGGAATGCATTCTGCAAGAGAAGGAGCTTGTGGCTCTGGTGAACAGCAGGCTGACCATGACCCGCAACGCACTTCATGGCAAACGAGGCTGACAGCATCCTGGGCTGCGTCAGGAGGAGTGCTGCCAGCGGGTGGAGGGAGGTGATCCTTCCCCTCTGCTCAGCACTGGTGATGCCACACCTGGAGTGCTGGGTCCAGTCCTGGGCTCCCGGTACAAAAGCCAGAAGGACTCGTTGGAATAAGTCCAGCTAAGTGCCACAAAGAGATTAAGGGACTAAAGCATCCTTTGGATTACGAGAGGCTGAGAGATCTGTGAATCTTCAGCCCAGAAAAAAAAAGTGCATGGAGATCTTAGCAATGTGTAAAAATACCCACTTGCAGGGAAGAGTCAGACTTTTCTCAGCAGCACCCAGTGACAGGACAAGAGGCAATGGCCACAAATTAAAGCCCCTTAAACCCCAATTAAACAAAAGAACTTTTTTTTTTTTTTTAAATTATTTTTATTACTATTATTTGCTACTGTGAGGCTGGTCAAACACTGGAAGAGGTTACCCAAGGAGGCTGTGGAGTCTCCAGTTGCAGAGATATTCAGAACCCAACCGGACCTGCTCTAACTGACCCTGTTTGGGCACAAGGGTGGACTAGGGGATCTCAAAAGATCCCTTCCGACCTCAATAGTTTGGTGATTCTGTGGAAGTTTTGTTAAATCAAAATTTTCTGTATTTATTTGGGTCTATCACTACACTTGCAAATCTGGTTTAAACTGGAAATAAGACCACCAGACGTCTTTTGCTCCACATCAATTGTTAGTAGTGGATTAGTTAAAATAGCACGTGTAACCAGATTTAGCCCTGGAATAAACAGTTGGAAAGAACAAATATTTTCAAATCCAGAACAGAGGAGAATGATGGGGACATTGCAAGAACCAAGAAAAAGGACACACCTGTATAAGGGCATTAGGGCAATATCCAACTAAGGACACATGCCCCCCCCTAAAGACTACCTAAATTCAGAAGGACAGCTAACCTCAGACGTTCCTAAACTCATGCTGCACTTCACTGCTTGACCTGAAAATTCCCAAAGCTCCCACTATTCTGCGCACCCTGCACACGCCACATGCCCTGGCATCTAAGCCAAAGGCAGGCACATTTGCCACCCTTTCACAGGACTGGGCACTAAAATGCATCCAGCTATATCTTGGGGGTGAGGAGGGGAGAAGTTTTGTTTTTCGACTGAGGTGACAGCAAAGCCCATTCAGGTTGTTAGAGCTCAAACCCCCACATCTCAACGGAATGCTCATCTCCAGGCTATTTTCTACTTTTTTTTTTTTTTTTAAATTAAAGACACACCTTATCTCCCCCACTTACAGTCTCTTACTCTACAGAAAAGAATGTAACATAACCCAAACAACCTGGATAGGGCACTCAGACACAGCCAAGGTTATCTTCAGTCCTGGTCCCTGCTCCTGTCATCACTGCATATGTATGTACAGGGAGCATGCATTACAACACAACCTTTCACGGGTCCTAAAAGATACTAATGATTTTTCTTAGTCTTCTGACTTAACATTGCTTCCTAGAGGAACAGACTATGTATGCGCCTGCTGGAGGGCAGGGTAGGGGGGACACAGAACTGTCCATTTATCTAAATATTTCAGGTACTGGTGAGAAGGACTTGAAATTTGCCTAAAACCTGACTCACAGCTGGCAGACCTTTTGGGAGTAAAGGTATCACGTAACAGTTGTTGCTTTTCTGGTTTGAAGGTGGCAGTAATGTTTTCCTTTTCCTTCCCACCTCTGCTGAGATAATCCAGATGCTCCAAAAAGGCTTCTCCTGAATCATTAGGAAAAAACAAGTAAACACTTCATATGAGGGAAAAACTTAATCTTTCACCACCATTTCCGAGATAAGGCTTTGGAGGTCACTGATCTCCAAAGGGCCTTAATCTTACTCAGCGATTCACTGAGTGCAAAATTTTAAACCATTTTCTTACAATTCGATTACAGAAGAAAAGTTTATTTATCAGTTTGTATTACATATCACTGACTACGAAACTAAATAAAATTAAAAATACTAAGAAAAAACAATCAAGCTATCTAAAGAGTGACAATTTCCCAACTTTGCAATATAATTAGTAGTACATCAATTTAAATACACCAACTTTCTCTAAAAAGAAGGTTCTTACTTTTAGCAATTCAAACCTTAGAGTTGCATAAGACAACCTCAAACCGCATATCTATCTTCAGAAAAATATAAGAATTAAGATTAGACATGAGGAAGCCATGTGATTCAGGTGAGAATCCATCCAGAGAAAGATACAGAAAGCCGTATTTAAAATTAATGCTGAGCATCGCTTATTTTCTGTACAACTTAAAGCAGCTTCCATCAAATCACAAACTCAACCATGCATCTCTATCAGCATCGGGAAGCCTACCGGCTGCAAAAGAGCACAGATCTTCCACACACAGATTGGTCATCGCAGCAGATATTTTAGCAGAGAGGCCTTTTTTTTTTTTTTTTTTTTACACACAGAAAGTAATGTTTGAATTTACAATACTGATCATCTGACCACACTTAAAAGCTAAAGTTTTTTTTTCCAAGTTTTACAACTTTTCCATGATTTTGCCTCCTTTCCTTGTCCCCCTCCCACATAACATCACTGTGTAAGACTGTGCATCATCAAAGGCAAAATGGAATTAGATGCGGTGCTACCCTATGAAAAATAAGGATTTGGCAGGACTCGATGAACTTCACAGCCAATCAAGTCAGAGATGTGCACTGACACTCACGTGCTAGAAAAAAAAAGTGTCACAAGAGCACTGATGTGCAATAAACAAACAGGACTGTAGAGTTATCCCGTATCTATTCCGTAAAGTAAGGAAACAACCTTTGGGAAAGCTACCAGCTGCATACGAGGCATGTATTTACCTTTGTAAGAAGTCGATAACTACCTCACATTAACAAGTCAGGCACTGGCTCCAACAGTGTTAACTTCCTTTCACCAATGTACAAGATTTCATTCTCTCTTACAGTGATGAGTCTGTTTAGTATCCAGTACCAGAACTAGCTAAAAGTAAAAAGTTTTATGCTCCTACAAAGCAGACGGTTTGAGTTTTCTTCGTTAGTCAATAAAGTTATTTCCACACTCAAGTAAGGGCCAGGAAACAGAACACACAGTACATTTTCATTTTGCAATGCTAGCCAAGACACCAGTTCCAAATGACGAAATTAGAATTTAACCTTTACTAGTAAGATATAAAAGCAAGAGGTAATATTTGCAGAAGTACTTAAGAGTTATTTCTTCACTTCAGAAAATTCTGATCTACTCGGATGATACTCCTAACTCTAGTTCATACCTAAATCCTTCATACAGGAGTTCTATGATGCTTCAAGCACAAGCCATGACCATGCTGGAAGTAGAAGCTACAGCTCAGGCATTTGCTTTCCCTCAAATAAGGCACTTGCTGTTCAGTAAGGATGCCAGCACTCAATACTGACAGCTAACCCACTCTTCCTTAGCAAGAGTAAGAACAGCATTCTAAACTACTTCTCCCATGCTCATTACAAGATATCAGAGCAGCACATTTTACTGAAGCATTAAGAGACTCAAAATGATGTCCCCAGAGGTCCTAGCAACAGACTGAGGAGAGCACAGCACGGAGGCAGCAAGTTGCTGCTCACTTTCACATCACATCGATGTATCCTCAGCGCAGACAAACACTGCAGTTAAAACTCGAGTTGAGATTTAACAGACTACACGCACACAACGTTTTTGTTAACGTGCTTTTGGTCATTTCTTACATAAGCAACAGAGCACAGAGAAATGCTTGGACAGCTCATCTGGGCTTGAGAGTGTGGCTTGCCAACACAGCACACCATCATGAAATAAAAAGGGAAAACAATATCCTCAGAGGCAGACTGGTGACATTTGCCTGGGCACAATGTCACGTTGGCATGATTGTCCTTTTGGTACTGTGCCTAAACCTGCTCGCAGATCTGCCCTCTGTACTCCTGAAAGGCGCACATTAGGTTCTGCGGTGCCTCGCTTCACTTCACTTCCGCTTGCTCTTGACACTGCCTTTTGCAAGGCAAATGTAAGATGTCATCATCTAGTGAAAAGATATAAGTATTTTTGTTACTGAAACAAAACTAAAAATCTGTACCATTCACAAGCCAACCACAAGCTTTACAAGCAGTTTTGGGTAATAAGACAACAATGTCTTTGGTTGCTTTTCATTTACACAATTTGGCCTTTGTTTATAGGTCCTGAAACATCAATAACCCAAAAGGAAAATGTCAGTCTATTCAGAAAATACTGCCTGATAACTGGTAAGAATGACAGATCAGATCAATCCTACATCCCGAATATCAAAGACTTCATTTCTCAAAACGTCACCTTTCCTTGCACTCATTTTTCATGAATAGTGCTTTAAGACCTTTTAAGTGAATAAAGCATTAATGTAAATGGAACAAACAAAATTAAATTTAGGAAATTAATTTGCCAAGCTACCTGCAATGCCACATGATAGTTTCAAATGAAAATGAATACACTTCATACCACAATGTATTAAAAATTTAGAACAGTCATCCTCACTCCAGTTGCCTTTTAAGACAGAAGGATGTGGGAGAGTTTTTTAAAAAGCTTTCTTGCTTTTGTAGTAAACATCAGCATTTATGGCTGCCTAAGCAACAATGAACTCAATATTTTCAAAAAGAAAGACCAATTTTAAAGTCTACTTTAGTTAATGCTGAAGTAATGGAGAAAACAGTATTAAATATTAATTCCATTCAAAAGCAGAATTGACCTGAGGAGATGTAACTAGCCACATAAATCCACATTACCACCACACGGCAGACATCTGAAGACTATTCATGCTCCACAGACCGTTAGTTCTATGCGTTCATGAGCTAATGCTACAATACATTAGAAAGGACTGACAGATGAGAAATAGCTTAGCCATTCTAAAAGCTGTATGTTTCACTAAAATCTCTCTTCTATGTTGCCAATAAAGCAATAGCAATGTGGCTAACTGAATTCTCATACTTCAGCAATGAGACAACTGAAAAGCTGGGAGTATTCTTCTGGTTTTTAAGCGCATACATTGTACCTGTGAAAGTCTTTACTGATTATTCAGAGCTGTTTTGAGACTATGGTATTTGATTTTAAAATTATGTAGGGCAAGTATAAATATTTATATGAAGTGTATGAGTTCATCTTTAACTTGTGCAAACTGTCAGGTAAACAGAATGGAGACACTGTATCACATGATCTTTCAAAAGATGATACAGAAAGTGCACAAAAAACTGAACTGAGCATATGAAACCTGCTAACGAATATGGTTAACTGTCCACAAAAAGCTAGAAACCACAAATGAAGAGTGAAAACAAAATTAATGTGATGTTGCCCACTGGCAGTTAACAGAATGAAACTACGCTGCAGGGCTTAATCCATTTTATTGCCATTGTGTTGTCCTAAGTGAACCCAGCATTATAAACAATCAACAGATCAAGATAAGTTTATAGAAAAAGGAATGTATTTCATATCTGCTAGGTGCTAAAGCGCAGGGCAGATACAGACATTAGGGTACAAGCAGTAGCCTCCTACCCAGACTTCTCTTAACTCTGTAGTTCGTAGATATAAAAGTCACAAAACGGAGCCTTTTGAAAACATTTTAATTCTTAAGTGAAGCACATATTACATAAAGCAAAAGGAAAGGAAGATACAGAAGTGTTACGCAAGCATTAGGAAATTACATTTTTGTACACAAGATCATCACAAATTAACTAATAAAGATTTCACTATTAGCCACTTAAACTACACAAAAACTTACAGCATCTTCATTTACATGACAAAGAACAGCTGAAGAAAAAAACAGTATCAGTAATATGGATATAGATCAACCACAGTGTTACAAAAAAATAAAGGTACTGTTTAAATCACTACTGCTGAATTTTCATATCTTTTAAGTAACATTTAATAGGCAATTTTTACTTTGGAAGTTAGAACTATTAGCATTCTAACCAGTGTTTAGAAACTCACTAAAATCTTGCCACAATTCTAATTTTAAAAGCTCAATTATGTACCCCCCATTTCTCTTAGAAAAGTTGACTGGACAATGGTGGTTTTATTTTTCTTGCCCTAGTTATTATGCCAGAATGCATATTCTAAAACAGCGACTATGTTTTATTCCAGGACATCAAACAAAAAAAAATACAGAACTAAAGGAAAGAAGTGTTAACTTTCCGAACTATACGCACTTCAAACAAAGCCAGTTTTGCAAGAAAACTGTAAAGGAAAAACCTCATACATATAATGCTACATGTTATTATACACTTTCAAAAACTGAAGAAATTTGAATACTTACTATGGTATAGCACTTATTACGGTAGAATATAGCTACTTTAATATATATTAATAAGTCTTCCCACTTCACAGATGGGAACAGAGAGTGGAAAAAACGGCTTACTCAAATTAAGAATATAAAAGGATCTGAAACAGGCATTCAATTACACAAGTGCTAGTCTGGCATCTTTATTATTACTAGTTTCTTCTCAGTTTAACCAAAACCGTTTCAGCTTTGGCATTGCTAGAAGAGCTGAAGTCACTTGAAATCACTGATTCTTTGGCAGAGGACACACAGCTCATTGGACTTGAGCTCAGGCCTCCACCTTACCTCTAAGGAAACAAGGCTAAACCAAAGAAAAGCAACACCAACAATTGTGTCGTTTTCCCTTGAGGTCTAAAACATTTCCCTAACATACTCCCAGTTTCCACAGGAAGAATTTAAGACTTACATATCATAAAAGCCAGAAAGTCAGCTCAATAGCCTCTGGTGCCAGATCAAAGCGCTAGTGACCAGACAACCATTCGTTGTTTCAGTTCAGGCTCCTGAACATATTTAAATGTGTTTCATAACTACAAGGCGTTAATTTTCTGTAAACAGAAGGTCTGCACCGAAAGGCACTCATAACAGTCTCTTTGCACCCTCCATGCTTCTTGACATGAGCGTCACCTTGCCTTGTCCTGCACCCCCTCTAAGAGAGGCTCAGGAGGTTTGCCCACCTCTGCAGATGATGCTCTGGGGATGCAATACTGCAGCTGCACTGGAAACGCCTTACCCACCACAGTCAACGAGCAGATGGGTCTGGGCCGAGCACAGCAGATACAAGGCAGACTTGCACCTGCAAACTGAGACACACAGATGAGGACTCCACAAAGCCGGGTGAGCCACTGATCCCAAAAAGGGCAGTAAGGAAGAAAACTGGGCCACTCCCCTGTCTTTTCCCACCCACCATCTCCTCCAGCAACATGCAGTCCTGAGCGGTGTTTTGCAACAGTCTGAGACTTACCCCATCCCCTGATGGGCCTGTTCAGCTCAGTAACCCAGCAAAATCCTAACCCAGCAGAAGAATGTTTTTTGTCAGTTTTCTGAGCAGAGTTGACTTACCAAACAATCAGACAAGCACTGAACCAGCAAAAGAGAAATTACACGAGCATGCAGCCATGCTCAAAGGGCCAGCCTCTTTGAGCAGCAAAGGGTTGGTGAAGCCCATCGTGCAGAACCTCATATATAAAGCTCCAAAACAAAGAACCAATTCAGGAAAAGTAGTCACTACAGCATATATGTTTCCTTCTTTTCTCGAGGAGAAAGCCTGCCTTCAGAGTACAAAGCACTACATTAGGATACATGGTGCCCTCTTAACAGCTGCAGGAGGGAACCTTGATTTTGAAGCTGAGATCAGACTAAGGAGTGATTGAGAAATTTTATATTTCTTCAAGAGACCAAAAGACACATGCTCAAATCTATACAGGACCAGAAAAACTATGTTTTACATGAACTTAGCAGAGATGTGGGTTTTTTTTGCCAATTTATTTTTCCATTTGAGAAAAACGTAATGAGCCTCAAAGTATCTGCAATTTAAATAGTCATCCTCAAAAAGTATATGAGTCACCCTTCTTTTCAAATGATGTTACTTAATGTTTTTGAATAATGACAAGGCTGTAAAAAACATCAAAAGCTCAATGGCAAAGTTCTACATACCATCAACGAACTGCTCTAGGATAGGGGAAAAAAGTTAATTCTTTCAAGAAGGATTCACAGAACACAGAACTAATCCTGAGGGCAAGAACTATCAATTTAAAAATGATTACATATAAATGTAATGAATTTGGTTTTGCATTGTAACAGAACTACCTACAGATGTACACAACATACAGATTAGTGCAGTATTTCCTTCACTGTCCTCTAAGCTGCTCAAATAAAATGTTGATTTCTGTAAACATGAGTATTTAAAACACATACAGCCGTTATGACCGCTCAGTTTCACTTACACGAAGCACGCAAGATGCAACTGCACGTAAAGCTGAGCAAAGGTGGATGGGCTGCTTTCCTTCTTTGTGAGGGAGTAGAGAGGGCACGACAACTTTGTTGATACAATTATGAAATTTTAGGAAAAACTACCAATTCTGAAGAAAAGGGATGCTTCCCTTCTTTCTCCCCATTGCTCTGGTTTTGGAGAATAAAACATTTACATTTTAAAGTTTTTTGAAACAAAGAAAAAGATTACATTAAAAAGTTTACATGCATTTTAAAAGGCAAAGACCACTCAGAGAGTAAGACTGCTATAATTGACATCCACACCTTGGATAATTTCTTACCCTGTCTGCCACTGAGGCATGCTGGCAGCTCAGCGTACGTTCACTGACAAAAACATCACTGCAGAAGCACCAGAGAAAGCTTCATAGGGGCACTTGCACTTTTTTTTAATTCTCAGTTTGACTGACTGACTTCTCTATGCTCCTTTACAGCCGGTACAGTACCAGTGCAGTTTTACAAAGTAAACAGCCTCAAAAAGCTAACTCTATAATAATTTACTTCTGAAGCATTACAGACAAGATTACATTGTGCAGACAAAAACTGAATTACATGCTTAAAGAAACTTAAGTTTGTTCAGACCGGTCTTAAATCAAGCCTAGAAGAACAAGTGACATCTATGCAAAGCACTTAAATCTAGCTGAGTCCATGTGTCATGGACAGAAAAAAAAAAAGGACAAAGACTTCAATGCTGACAACAGGATTTCTGCAAGCTCCATAGACACATACTCTAAGAACAGTAACTGTAAGTTAGGCCAAATATATATAGTATTATATACTTATATGTAAGTATAAAATGCACACACACACACACATATATATATAAACAACATATATATATTTTCAGCATAAGGTTAAATATATCACAGTAAAAGACACGTGTGAGAAAAGAAGGCAGGATGTGGTTAACCTAATAACTGTGGTAGAGCATCAGAAAAATTGAAGGGAGACAGGGACAGAACGAGGATCATGCGATGATACATATCGTGTGAAGACAAAGCCCAGAGCTTAAATAGGTGTAAAGAGCTGTTGAACAGACTCAAGAAAAAGTTGAACACAAAGCGACATAAAGGAGTTTTTCTGCTGCATTCCAGCTGGAGTATATTCTAGACAAGGCAGAAAGGGGGAGGCAGCTCAACTGGACGTTTTCATTTAAAAAAGAAAAAACAGGTAAATATGGAAACTGTCTAAAATATAAATGGATGTGCCCATCTAAAAGATTTGACAGTTTGTCCCATTAAGTCTCTAGAGTCTCTTCTCTCTGGCAAACCATCCAAGGAAGTGATGAAGCCTACAACACACACAGACACGTTACGCTCTTTTGTTCAGCAAATTACACAAGGTTGTGGCCAGGTGCTACGTCCACTTATAGACCAACCAAAACCCAGAGTGTAGGTTCATAACTTAAGGCACATCAAAATATTTGCTTTTACAGAAATATTTGCCAGAAGAAAAAAATGCATATTTGATAACAATGATAAATTTATTGACAACAGTAAGCCAAAACAGTCATTTGAAGACAGACAGTGCAAGAAGAACACCCAAAAGAAATATCTCACGAAATTTAAAGGGACTGGTACAAATCTGTCGGAACAGACTTTGTACTGCCTGCTGCATATTACCAAGGCACTCTCTTGTCTATACGCAGGAAGGCAGCAAAGAGTCTATAATCCAGTAATACATCGTACATATAACGCTAGCACTCCACAGCCTTATTCAAGCATGGTGTTCCATGTTTCTTAACAAAATCACATCAATTTCAATCCACTGGCTGGAAAAAAAAGGAAAAAAAAAAAAATCAAGAGAGCAAGACACCAGTTCACCCAGAACATCAAATGTTTCAGATTTGTGAAAGAAAATACCCAGCTATGTAACAGTCTTCAGACACTCTCAGACTAAAGGGAAAGGAACTCCCTCCAAGAGCGGACCACAGCTGGAGGACAAGAGGCTCCCACGATCCTGTCTCTTTGTCACAGGACTGGGTAAGCATGCAAGTAAATCCCAGAGCAACACAGCAACGTGGCCGTTGCCAGCTCCTCTTGGCATACTTCTTTCCACACTTAGGGTTTCAGACTACCAACACAGTTCAGTGCAAGCACAGCTTTTCTACCAATTGCATGATAGAACTCAGGCACAGGAACCACTGCGGATCTTTAAAGTCTCGATCTGCATAAAGAGCTACAGAGCACTCCACCCCACCTTTGTACCAGACAGTCAGTACTTCCCTTCTTTTAACAACTTCAGAAACTAGTTCATTCGTACCCTAGTAATATTAGGGCACAAGACTGGCATTTCAATTAAGCCTGCATGTAAACTGAGCAATTGCCAAGGCAGACTTAAAGACCGACACACATGCAGAAAAATACCCGCTAGAGATAGCGTATAACCCTACAAAGACCTTCAGATGATGCCTGCAGCTTTACTACAAGAAGTGACCTTAAGTTTTGACAAAGTTATGTTAAGCTACTGTAATCCAAAGGAGCCGTTGTGCTTCTAGCTTCAAACAACAGTACTGGCAAGAGCAGTAGCAGCCTAGTTAAAAATATTAACGAGGGGCTGTTTCTAAAGGTATGTGAATTGTGTTTTGCCTGTTTTTTCAGTCTGCGTAGCTCTTTTTACAGTTTCTATTACAGCATGCTTTGAGTCGAGGGACACCCATACACAAAGAGCCAATCAACTCAATCTACGTACAGGTCGACATCCAAAATACCGAAGGCGTTCCTTTCATCCCCGGGACACGGCACGAAAGCACCTATGCGTAGCAATTACTGTTACACAGCCCCCAGACACGCACCCGACTTTCAGCCAGCACTTTGCTGCTGCCATCGTGGAAGAACAAGAAGCAAGCAGCGATCCCGCTGCCCCGCGCCTGTGTGGCGAGCGCGGGGGACGAGAGGCGAAGCCAGCCCAGGCCAGCCCAACCCCCGAGCCCCGCCGCGGACACGGCTCTCGGCGCAACTCCGGGGCCGGGGGCCCTGGCAGCGGCCGGCCCGACCCGGCCCGGCCCCGCTCCGCTCCGCTC
>VXAL01000422.1:32612-59988 GCA_013399475.1 Chauna torquata | reverse complement strand
GGAGGTGGCTCGGTCGGGCAGCAGTGCAAAGGCCGCTTCCCCAGCGGGCGGCGGCTCCCCGGGTGCTGCGGGAGGAAGGGCCGGAGCTAGCGCGGGGCGTGCGTTAGGAGTTCAGCGGGTCCCCCGTGGCTGTGACCGCGCGGGGCAGCTAGCAGGGAGAACCTGCCCCCCTCCGTGCTCGCCTTAGGCTGCGTTTTTGCTCTGCGGTCGGTTTTGACAGATAAGCCTGAGCTTTCTTCTCCTGGCTGTCTCGTCAGGTGCTGTCTCGTTATTGCAGCTAAATGTGGACGCCTGCAGAGGAGCCTGTCCCACCTTTGCTTGTCATGTATCAACACGGTCGTGTTACTGCTGGTTATGTTTTAGATGGCATGCTTAGCTGCCCAGTATTTGCTGTCACAGGACTGCACGCCTCCTTGTCATAAGTTACTACTTTTTTTATTGTTTTTGTCCAGGCATTACGAGCTAGCCTTTGGAAAAACATCTTAAGTTCTCTGAACTTTTACTGCCAGAGGCGTTTGTTGCAGATTAGCTACTACACGAAAAAAGCAAGCAAGTTAAATTTCCTGACAGGGATTTGTCTACCTTGCATGTGCACTCTAAAGGGAAGAAAAGGCTTTTTTGTTGTCAGCTGGCCTCCTGGGTCACCTAGCTAGCTTTGAGTTAGGCAGGAATCATTTGTGATTTGTGCACTGAAGAGTGTTACGTGTTCTGTTTTGGTAGCAGTATGTTGTATCAGGACTTCAGTGGCCAAATCTAGGTCAGAGGCTGTATATTAGTGCTTTATCATAAACAGCGCAAATTTAGGTCAGCAGCAGCTTACTTTCAAATACTACCTTTCCTGCATATGTAGTGAGTATGTCATTTTTCATTACCGCTATTTACTACAGTAGTTTCACTGGACTTGAGTCAGTTAGCATAGCTGAAGGCTGAAGCTAGCGATAGAAGAAATGACTTGATGGAAGTCTGCCAGACTTTGTCACTTCTGATGCTAACTCTTGCTTGTTTTCCAGAAGAGTTGCGGACATTTCTCTGCAGGGGAAGGAGTGTTTCCTATAAGTGTACCTGTGACTTCTTATGGTAATACCCAGGAAAAATTTGGGTTCCTATGCACTGGGACAGTATGTTTCAGGGTTGAGTAGTGGAGTGTTCAGTCCACGTGTGAGATAACGTTTGCAGATGTAAATCTTGTCATTGTTTTTATATGAAAGTTTCACATCTGATACTATTTCAAGAGCCTCAGAATAGTGATCATTACTGTCCCTTGAGCATTGATGAAGGCTTTGACAAGCATGTGAACATTAGACTTCGTTGTTCTGTGAAATGCTTAGGTGTTTACCTTTTTCCACTCTTCTAACCTTGTTAACAGTGAGGCTGTGAGTGATTACAGCTTCCCTGTTTCTCAGGGTGCGCTGGGCAGCTGTGCTGGTTTGGAGCTGCCTGTTGAAGTTCTGAGCAGGAGCAAAATCTGAGGGCTGGTGCGTAGGTTTCTGGAGCTGTATGAACCTGTCGTGATAGAGGAATAGGATTTTGTGCAGGATTAACTGAGGAAATAAGGAGCTGAAATACACTTGAAATTTAGTAGGTACTTTTCCTGATTTTTCTGTGTAACTCAAGACCATAGAAGTTCATCCATTTGTTCCTATGCTAAATCCCACTATCTTGTGTTTGATTAAAGATTACTTTTAAGAAAGGTATCCCGTCTTGATCTGAAGACATCAGGAGGCGTAGGAACCATGGCTTTACTGGGGAGTTTGTTTCAACATTTATGGATCTTCAGCATCAGCAGTTCTGACAACCTGTCCAACAGTTACAGGATATCTGGCTTTTTAGACCATATCCTTGTAACATGAAGGCTGATATCATGTTAGCGATTTCTTTTTGTAGGTCGCACAAACATTTAATGGTTTTGTTTGACTACCCCCATGCTCTCCTAAACCCACTTCATCATTCAGCTGCAGAGCGTTCATTTCAATCTTAAAACTTCCTTCAATATAGAACATCTATACTAAGCTCTAAAGTGTGAGCAGTTGTTGTTTGAATGCTGAAATTGTCTTGAATGTTTAAAAAGGATAAGCTTCAGGAAGTACGGAGTTTAGAGAAGCTATTTCCATTCCTTGAAATAAACTTTTATACTGTTTTACAGGGTGGATGATGCTTTCAGTGGGTTTAGCTTACATGATGCATCTCTCTGAAAAGAGTTCTCAGGCCCTTTTTTCCCCCCTGTATTTATTTTCTGTTCCCCCTCTCCAGCACACAGCTGCAAAGGTCCCTTCCATGAGCAAAGATAGTTGGCTGTGGTTTACTTTGGAATGTGCTTGTACTATTGCTTGGTCGACTGCAAGCTTAAACATGAAGCAGGAGTTTCCCCCATCTTTACCCAGTGTTTCTGGTGAAGTGGGCTGTATGTGTGATCTTTAGAGCTCTGAGTGTGAATTTGTGTCTTCCAGCATGATGGATTGTTTCAACTGCAGTGGACCAGTAAGTTTTTTGGTGTGTGTGTGTAAAGTGAATTTTTATGCTTTTGAATAAAGTTACATTTAATAGGATCTGCAGTGGGGGGAGAGGGGTGAGGAATGTGTTCTCATCAAGTCTTCTCAAATAGTTAGCAATGAAAGGATAACACTGGGGCTGGGGGGAAGTTTTGCAGGATTTTAGTATGTCAGGAGAGTCCTATCAAGCGACACGGATCTTTTGCACCCTTCTTTGAAAGGATCGGCATGCCCACTTTCCCAGCAGGTGTGAAGGAAAAGGTGTATGTTGGAATCTTGTGTCTATCCTCTTTGTATTTTGCTGATTGGAGGTAGTACCAGGTTTGGGAAAAGCTGAACATTGTAAGCCTTGTACATTCAGGAAAGACTGAGTTTAACAAACTTTTAATTCTTGATTCTTTTAGGTTAAAGGTATAAGAGAAGAAATACTAAGGCAAATTCTGTAGTATGCAGAATAGCATTTAAGCTTTGGCATCATTTTAAATAGGCACCATATCTGTGTGTATGCAAGGCATGTGATACATGTTTGGTATTTTTTTTTGTGATTTTCCAAGTCAGGTTAGGGGAGCCTTTGTTTCTAGAAGTCAGTTTGCTGAATGCCTTGAATTGCACTCTGAGGCTTACGTGCTCAGTATTATCTTGTAACAGTGAAGACAAAAACTTGGACAAATTAAATTTTGGCAAATTTGAACATACAGCATATTTCCTCAGAAGCACTTTTGCGGATCAGTGTTCTGATCCCTGAAATTTCCTATGTAGAGATATGGAAAGTATTGGAATTACTGTAAGAAGAGATGAGTAAGTGAGAAATTTTACAAGGGAGATAAAATCTCCCATAAATGTTTTGTACTCAAACAAAGATGACGTGCTGAAGTAGGAAAAAATTATTGCATAAAAATACCCTTGATCATACTTTAAAACAGTCATACAACTAATACATGAAATACGTTACTATTGAGGATGGGGAACATCTCTGAAGCATTGGACGACAGAACTGCAGATATTTCCTTCTCATTTACATGCAACTATGGAGGGAGGTTTTAAACTGCTGTTCTTCAGGGAACGAGGAAACTACTTGGCACAACTATTTGTTTATTTTTCTGAATCACCCAGCAGTGAACTAGGTAAACTATTGATCTGGTCTGTTATGCCCATTCCTATATTATAAAGTATTTTTGTCTTTGCCCCCAATTTATTGTGTAACATGTAGAAATACCGTTATTTCTAAATAATCAAATGAAGTAAGAAACAGTGTTGCTGTAAGATTATTCATCCTGTTGCAAGCATAAAAAATAGAAAAAACAAATCTGATGCTCTCCCTTGATAAAAGGCATCTTTTTATAGTATTTTCTTTCTTGTTTACAGAGTCCTGAAGCAAATTAGTCTCTTTCACTCAGAGGATATTTGTATATTTGAAGTGGTGTTGATAATTCAAACATGTTAATTAAAGTGAAGCCTGACAAATCCAGGAAGTATGTTCTGAAATTTGCGTGGCAGTGTTTCCAAAGCTTGGAGTAATATACCAAAATTGCGTCCTCCCAGCTTTGCTTTTGCTATATGGGCAAAAATCCTTATGTTCTTTCTTCTCCCCTCACCGCAATGGGGTCCTTTAAACGTGCCTGTCTGATTTGAAGTGTTGTGATTAATGTTTCATCTGGTTTCAGTCTTTTGCTTTCCTGTGGATGTTCTGTTGGGATTTAGAACGGGATTCGTTGTTTTCCTTTTGTATCTTCTTAAAAAGTCTCATCATTAACTACCATTTCACTAAATATTTCTCGTTTGCAGACATGGTATCATCTGACTCTGGTCTCTTTTTAAGTCCTCTTTATTCCTTATAAACAGTCATGTCTGTTCATTCCTCTTCATCCTTATTAATTTATGCTTCACTATATCTGGGCTATAGCTAGTTGAAAACAATCCTATAGTAAATTGCTCTTTTTTTCTCAGCCCATTAAAATATTTCTCTTCTTGCTTCTACAATTATTCTCTTCGGGCTTTCTCTCTGGATACTTCAGATTTAAGCTTTTCCCTGTAAGACCTCAGGCTCTATGAGTGTAAATGTCTGCCTTTTGCTTTCTCACATTTTCTTCCTGTGTTCTATCCAGTTTTGCTCATTACTTTGTGGGGTCTTACCTTTGACTTTTATACTTGTACTCTTTCTTAAGAAGCCTTTTTCATGAAGCAGGTGTGAAATCAACACATTTTATAACTCAAGTTAATTTGTGAAAGTTTAAAGTCCTAAAGAGTTTTGCGCTGCCAGCTTATTCAAGCCACTGATGCTTATTTGACAGAGTACAAGATTAGCTTTGTGTTCTGTGTAGAGCTGCAGGATTTTGCGTAAGTGCAGGAGATGAGTGTGTTGTTGCATTGTAATGGATGTGTGTCCTGGTACCCTAACACTGTATCTTTCTCTGAACTTACGTATATTGGAAGAAAGAGGAATTTACCTTGATGAAGTTGTTTTGCTTCATAGATGTTATTATAACTAACTGTGTGCTTTCATGTTCTTGAAAATATGCTCTGGAAAAGTGCCTTCCTTTTGTCTTCTTTTTGATTTAAAAAAACCCGGTATTTGTCTGTGTGCACAAATGAAAGATCTGGAAGTGTTCTTTTGCATCTCTGTAGGCCTCCTGCTTGACTAGAGCCGACGTGATGTTTTGTCTGAGGAAGGGAATGATTCTTAGGGGCTGGAGATTAATTTGAATTATCTTTATTTTCAGGATTGTCAGGATGGTGGATAAAAACATCTACATTGTACAAGGTGAAATCAATGCAGTGGTGGGAGCCATAAAGCGCAATGCCCGGTGGAGCACTCACACACATCTGGTAAGTTATCTTGGTTGTTGCTACCTGTTCATGCTGTGGCAGAAACCATTTGGTTTTAGAAAGTCTCTCTCTCTCTCTCTGTCTCTCTCTCGGTAGTACTTTTGTAGGTAAAGTTGGAATAATCTTCTTCATTGTTTCATGCTGAGCAGCTTTGGCTTCTTGCGTGTTAGTGACTGTCAGAGATGCAAAGCTGGAAATCTCCTACGTGTGTACCCTGTAAACAAACAAAAAACCCTCATTGTATTCTACATGAGAATCATCTCATTTAGACTTTTACCTTCTGGTGTGTCAGGAATTTTGAAGGTATTATGTTTTTTTATTTAGCAGAATGTATATTTTGTGCCCCATTACAGATGATGGTCTTGGTCGTGAAAGCCATGAAATAAGAACTGGGGAAGTCATTATATATGGGGATATCTTTTAACTTTTCATGTGGGATAGTATATTATTTTTAGCTCTGTTTTGTGACTGCTGGTTGTACTCCTGAATGAAACCTGTTAATAGTTTCAAACCTGTTTTGTTAAAAGCCATTAATACAACGTTTCTAAGTCTAATGGTGCCTTGGTCAGTTTATAGTTTCCACAGCGTAGATGTGTGGGTGGTGTACTGTATCTGTGGTGCACTTCGGAACGCCATGTGAATAGCAGATGGCTGTTGTCCAGCAGAAGTGATTTCAGTTTGTCAGAGGGCAGGGCACTTTTTCCTTCTAACAGACATTTCTTCATTAGTACTCACTGCCACCCAGTAGGAGGTGTGGCCGCAGATGTACACAGCTTTGAGAAACTACTGTTTCTCCTTATTTTAATATCATAAAGATAAACTAAGGTTAAAGGTTGCAGCTTTTCATATAAATTTCTTAACTGTGATTCTTTTTCAAGTTATTTTAATGGCACCAAATGTCATTGTATTTTTGTTCCCATTACCATCTGCATAGATTAACATTATAGCAAATCCAGATGAGCCATTTCAATATGATATGAGGTAGATCTGCTCTGAAATTTATTGAACAGTGGAAGGCTAATCAGAAATACTTTTAAGGACAATAAAACCAAAGTAGAATGCTCCGTCTTGTACCTATTCTTTGACATTTGAGCTATACAACATTGGGTAGCACTTGAAGGAAAATAAAAATACTTCTCTGGATTTTGATGGAGTAAAGAGACTGACAGTGATAAATTCAACCCACGGGACTTCACTGAATATGAAGGCGAGGTCTTTACATACCCATTATTAAGACTTGTCTTCAGGAGTATGTTTACTTCATTAATGACTTCCTTCCTATATATAACCTATAGGATGAAGAAAGGGATCCTCTGCTGCATAGCTTTAGCGTCTTAAAAGAAGTGCTGAATAATATAACAGGTAAGCTTATGCACAAATCAGCAGGTATGTGTACCTGCTAGGGTACATGAAATAAATTTTATCTTTCAATCTGCGTACAGGTGGACTTCTTTTATTTACTATTCAGAGTTCATATATTGAGTAACGATAAAAGAGCAAATAAGTATACACTTTTCTAGACAAATAATACCAGTGCTGAGCTAGTATACAAGTACCACTGTTGCCACTATGTGGACATATACGTATATGTGTATATATATGTATATATATATATGTATTGTGTGTGCATTGTGTATGTATGGATATGCATGTTTTTTTCATTATACTGAAAGTTGTAGTAATATAGGAAATCTGATATATTATGTATAATCCTTTTGTGCTTCGTTTATGCTTTCTGATCCGTGAGACAAGAAAAATCTGCTTGGAAAGGTGCCTACCATTATCTGGTTTCTCCTTACATTCTTTGGTTTGTTGGATTTTATCATTTTTTATCAGTAACTAGTGAAGAACAGACTTCACTTTCTATGTGGATCTCTTAAATCTTAAAATTAATGGCTTACTTTGTGACCAGTTGCACCAAAAGGAGCTGGGACTCTTTATTACAGAAGTAGAGCGTATGGCTGTGATGTGGATTCTGAGCAGGTTTTTGCTCCCAGGCTGTTTTTCCCCTGTTTCCATCTACGTTTTCTCTGTTTATAGTTTCAGGAGTGGTTGTTTAACCCCAGTATATATCAAGAGTCTGGAAGTGAGGCTAATGCTGACCTGCGTGTGGTATTCTGCTGGTTCTTCCCAGAATTTCTTATTGATTGTAATAATTGAAAGTAAGCTTTATTTCTGATCCCATTATCACAGTGAGTGTTCAGAACTGCAACTGAAGTTTGAGATGGACTTTCTGCATTTCTGATTGTGGAGCGTGCCTGTTCTTGTGTCAGTGCTGAGCCTGGTATCCCTTAAAAAGTTATGTTCACTAGAACTACAGTAGTACCGCTTCCAGGTGCTGATGTGAGGTTCTGAGGACCTGTGCCAGCTCTAAGGCCTTATTCCTTCCTCTTTTGTCTGCCTGCAAGTGTAGTGCTTTATTTTTCTTTGCGTGGTGATTTTTCCCTTGGCTGTGAGCAGGATTCTTCTGTCAGGTCATGATGTCATAGGCAACTCCTGCACAGTTTGTATTTCTGGATAGTGTCTTTATTCTGGTTGTTATGCCTTTCCCCAGACTAAATGACAGACTGGATTTATGTGTTTTTTGTAAGCTCACTCATCTTCTGTAGGATATGCATACAATCACCAAAATTGTTTTGGGAAGACATTTTCCTGGCACTAACCTATCCTTCTGTGAGACAAAATTTTCTTGAAGATGAGACTCCTGAAGTTCTTTGCCATTATTGCAAATACGACTTCTTATCAACAAGAGGGGGGGGACGCCAGGATGCTTGAACAAATACAATATGAATAAATGTTAGGGGCTGGCCATTTATCTGTAGTACCTGGATACAATATGCTGTTGAGTTATTGGGAAAAAATGCAAGCTGAGTATCTGCTCATGTTAGAGAAAGTAAAGTTTCATATACTGAGAGGACTCAGAGACTCTGTTACATGATGACTAGTAGTCAGTGAGGTTTACTCTGAGCTATTAATTGCTTATATATGGTGATGATAGCATATTGGTTTGATGACATGGGGTTCTTTTAAACAGGTAATTTCAGCTTCAGTGACTGCTATTTGTAGACTAGTGTCTTGAGATAGGACATCATTGCTATGCTCCGTTTTTTTTCAGCTTTAGACACGGAGTGGTTTCCAAGCACTACTTTGAGTCTCCTGCCTCATCTTCCAGGCAATGAAAAGTCCAAGCTTAGGGTTTTTTTTTTTTTTTTCCTAGACCTTTCTTTCATGTCTCTTTCATTAGCTCATGGAAACGCATTGCTTTTATATTTAAATTTATTCAAGCTGTAATCTTTGACATTTGAGTTAGCTTTTAGTACAATTTTGCATTTATAGTAATATATATTATGTATTTTCTCAATCCCCCAAGAACCCATTTTAATCTGTTCCGGATGCAAATTTCAGGCTGCCTTGTCCCATCACCCCTCTTGCTCTCGCCCCCCCTTCCCCTCCCCCATGGAGCATGTTTGATCAGGTGTGGCAGGAATATCCACTGTCAAGCTGCGCCCTTTATATTAGTCAATATTATCCTTCCTTCCCTCCCACTCCCTTCATTCTCCTCTGGGCTTTACCAGTTGATTTATAATTTTGGAATTCTCATCGGAGTCTGTAATACAGTTTGTTCATTATTTAACCAAAACCTGTTTAATGAGCAAAGAGAGGCAATGTAAATGTTAGGCATGTTGCAGTGGAGTACCTTTTGTTCTCCTCTGAGCTAGTGGGTATTAACTCTGTCATGACTGTGATGCTGAAATACCCTGGTCAAGGGTATAAAGATGCACTGTATACCTCCAGCAGCTAAAGATTCCCATTTCAAAGTGTTGCTCCTCAAGAGTAAATAAATTGCATAATATGTTTTATTTGATTACCAAAAATAGTAAATCCTTGCCTGCAGCTAACTAGTGGTATCCCATCCCATTGTAATGTCTAAATGGGCTTTTGAAGGAAACATCTAGAGAAGATGCTGTTGCTCAGCACAAACAATCCCATGATTATGGTAAGAATAACTTCACTTCTGCAATTCAGCATACCTAGTGAAAGGCCTTGGACCTGAATTATGGGGAATGATGTTAGTCTTTAAAATTCTGACAGAGAAATTGAATTTCTGTGGCAATTTTGTGTAGATTTGTAAAAGCTGTTTAATAATTTGAAAATGAACAGCATATCTGCTCTGATCCACCCTCATTTTTTATTTTTTATTTTTTTAATGCCATTTTTACGCTTTTATATGCTGAATATATTTTAATTATTATTGATGGTAGTTGTTTGAAAAACAGATGTTCTCTCATCTTGGGTGGTGCATGTATTACTCCAAGATAAATGTAATAGTTGAATGTTTCTACTAAGATGAGCACTGTAAGCCTGTCTGATACGGTGTCTCATATTTCCAGTGCTTAGAAAAAACACACATTAGTGTCCTGAGTTATGACCGCACGCAGACAATGACTATCCAGCTTTGTCTATGCTTGCAAAATTGAAATAAAACTAGGTCTTCAAAGGTTATTTTAAAACTGATGGAAGCCTTGGTATTGATACAGATTTGGATCTAGGGTTGTTGTCACCACAACTTTCATTTGACTGCTTTTTAAAGTAAGTTGAGTATCTAGAAAATATGCCTGGATGTTGAAGTCTGTTCATTTTGCCAGTTTTGTTACAGATTTAGATCAACAGAAGAAAGCTTCTTTTTGATGTCCAATGGTAACAGAGCAACTTCTCTTTCCTGGGTGTTTCAAAGTTAAGATGCTCTTGAGCTCAGTAGGGAGAGGTTTTATAACCAAAAATGGCTGGAAATACAAATTCATTATAAGCTTCTTTTTCTGTAATCTGATGAGGATTGGGTTTTCTTAAATCTTGCTGTGGCTGTTGAAGTCTTTAGACCATTCTAGGATAACGTGTAGGTAAAAGGAGGTACTTCTGTAGTGTAGTGCTCCTCAAGGTAGAATTTGTGCTTTGATCTGGTTGGGAGGATGAGTAAGTAAGCAGGATTTCTGTGACTGAAATGCTGCTTACTGGTGTGTAGGATGGCTTTAGGACAGAAAATGACTGAAAGCAACTGCCTTGTACAAGTCAGCGCTGCAGTGGGAGAAGCAGGTGTTTGTGGAAAGTGTGTGCATCAAGAGTCTATTTAAATAAGGTTTAAACTAGGTAAACACACCTGTGAAGAGGTGCTTGTGTATATTTTAGGGCCATGAGTGCCAGACTGGAAGGTTTGAGTCCTTTTATCCTCTGGTGGTTCAGAGTTAGTGCATTTAAACAGAAGCTGCAAAGTAAGCTGTTAGAAGCACTCTGATTTCATGCACATTCATGACATTTTAAATGAATGCTTATACAGTGGGTTCAGAAGAATCTTTTCATGGCTTATTTCAGACAAGAAGCTGCTGCAAATCTCCATCTTTAGAGGGTTGGCTGGGGCATTAAGAGCTGGCTAAAGGTCAGATGACTGTAACCATAGGAGAACCTTTGCCCAGTGTACTGATTTAATATACTTGTTACTGTAGCCATCAGTTTTCTGGTATGTAGATTTGATTGCACACTCATTTTTTCATGTCTGATCTCTGGAAACTCAATTTTTAAGGAAAATCTGACATTCAGATGAAACAATACAGAAATTTTATCCTGATTTGGGGTTAATGCCTGAGCTTTTCCTGTAAGATCTCATTTTAAGAAATTGTAAATAGGTAGTAAAAATAAATGTATGGCCTGTTCTCAGTGCAATTAAATAGACTCTGAGAAATTCAACGTAGTCTATTTAAGTGAAGAAATGAGGAGAAAATAATGTTTGTTAGAGAAGTGTAGGAATTAGAGGATATGGATATGTGATACCATCATCGTCATAGGGCTGTAATGCTTGTTAATTTGATTGCACTTTGCAGATAAGAGCAATGCCATTTTTTAATTATTTATATCTTGAGTTTTTGCAGAAAGCGACTGGACTTACTAGCAAATAACAAATACTGATGAACTGTAAGCTGGGATACTTCTTCCTTCATTTGCATTGAAGGATTGCAATGTTATCTAGAGTAGACATTTAAAAAAATCATACAAGTTTTTTCTCTTTCATCTTCGTATAAAAGATCTAGAAGACTAGCTAGTCTCCTAAATTATTTCTGATCCTGTGATAACTTCAAAAAAAAAGTCTTTTCACTTTTTTAATATCAGGTATGTGTATCAGGTGGTTGTTAATTTTCTTCTTTACTTTCTAAGTGAGTTTCCTGGAGTGACACTAATGTGCCCTGAGAATGATGGCTGCACTAGGAGACCTCTGGGATGTAAACTTCTCAAGCCCGAAACTAACACCAAAATTTTCATTTCACTTCAGATTTAGTTTATTTTTTATATAAAGGAAGAAAGAGGAGGAATGTGCTTGATGAAGAATAACTTAATATTTGTGAACCTTATACATGCACTAAGGCAAGCATCATAATCTTTTCCAAGGGTTTTCTGTTGTTGTCTGTGGGGGCAGCATTTGTGCAGTGTGAGGGGTTAGGTGTAGGGTCACTGATCGTTGAGTTGTTTGCTGAGGCCTTCAACGCAGGGTACTGGGTGAAATGGGACTCCTGGGAAGGGGAAGCTTGTAACAGTGTGTGATTAAGACTGAACAGGCAGAAAGGGCTAGACTGAAGTTGTGTAGCAACCTTAGTTTGAGAACTTTTTAGCTCTTAACGTTCATCTTTTATTTTGTGTTATCTGAGTCATAAGAAACTTACTGAATGAGTTCAAAAGAAATGGAGTAACTCTAGGAATATCTAGAGGAGGTAAAAGAAAAAGAAGCCCACAACCAAAAACAGTAAGATGGTCTTCACACAAGGACTTTCTGCATTTCTCTTCAAGCCAGGACATCTGAACTGACCCTTCTGCTGTCCACCATCCTTGCCATACCATCTTAGCATCCTTTTAATACAGTTCTTTGTATGTAGTTTAAGACTAGAGCTTGTCTCCTGTCTGTGTGTGGCTAATGACTGGCAGGTACAGGCAGGAGGTGGTGCTGTTGGAAGGAATTGTTTCCTGACCCCTAATCCTTAAGGACCCTAGGATTTAGATGGACAAGCGCTCCTGGCTGTTGCTTGGCAGAGTTCCTGCAGTGTGCTTGTTCTGTAACACCGGCCTTCTGTTACCACTGCAGGGCTGGGCTCTGAAGAGCTGCCACATGTGCATGGTGTGCAACTGACTCTCTCTTGTTCCACGCTTGTTGAGCAATTACTTTCCCACTTGTTGGGCACTCCATTATTTCCTTCAGTTACTGCTTCTGTGTGAAGTGGAGCCATAAAGGAAATGGCCTAATGTACATACATTAGAGGGCAATAAATTGCAGTTTGATTTGGTAGAAGGGCAGTGCCAGATGCTCCACTGAAGTTAAGGTTCTTCTTAAGTCATCCATGGAGGTTTTGTTCCAGGTGTTTTTGACCATGCTGTCTTTGTGGTCCTTTGAGACCAGTTAAAAGTGATTGTGGCCAATTAAGAGACAGTAAGGCTATTTGCATGGTAGTAAAAACCCTCTGGAAGTAGAAGCATATGTGAAAGTGTTGAATTCTAGTAGGGCTTTATTAAATATATAGCCCTGCTTCTGTTCTTGCAGCTTTCCTTCTCTTTACTGTCTCCTTTCTCTACTAAACTGCTGACATCTAACTTGTTAAAAACAATGGCTCAAAGGTGATTAGCTTCAAGGAGGCAGTACTTGTGTCAGAAAGTGCAGGTGCTTATTTATATAGTTATGTAATATGTAATAGAAATGCCACGTCTTGGTCACACATACGCAGCATGCATACCAAAACATTCCTCACCTCAAAAAATGTGTAGCTTTAGAGGGTGGAAGCAGCGAGGTCATTAAGTATATAAAGTTGTTAAACACTTGAGGGTTTTTCTTAACGACTACCTCCATTTGTCCTTCAAACAGACTATTGTTGGCTGATCCCTAATACGGTTTATAGCAAGATGTGAGTTTGAAGGACAGGTTTGACAGAAAACTCAGTCAGGCAAAATGCCCTGTTCACAGGGATAGTGCAGGGTTATGTGATAAAGTGCTGCTTCTCTCAGTTGTTGTTGTGGAAGACAAAAGCCAGCAAGAAGACAAATAGAAGGGGATGGATTCAAAGGTAACTATAGAAGTAGCAGCAAGATGGATAAAATTGTTATTAAAATAGCAAATTGATTGGTTAGTGGACGTTTAGAATGAGTGATGTGCAGTTGGAGGCTTGCCTGTTTGTTGGTAAGCTTGCATGAGTTTTTTCTTTAAGGTAACTGTACCTAGCTTGTCTGCTATCTGAGTGTTGTGCAGTAGATTCTTGATGAAGGTTTTTTTTTTTTTTTCCCAGTCAGGAAAAAAACTTTTTTTTTCCCACATGTTTTGGACCTCCTCATTGTAAGTGCTTAAAAATAAATAAATCGGATGGCTAGTCAAGATGGTGCTTTTGAAATTTGTCTTCAGAAAATGATATGTGAAAGCCAATTTATCCTGGAAGCAGCTATTAAAACTTCAAGCTTCATCCAGTCCTTTGATAACTCCAGTCACCTTTTAGATGGCATGACTTTAATTTGTCTTACAGCACCTCTAAATGCTACGAAGAACAGGAAATTTGTTATATATTGTCTATAATATAGTGTCTTAAAGGTAGGGACTTATGTCTTGTGAAGTGATGGATTCTGAGGTGAAAGAGATAGAAATAGCATGTCATGGATGAGTTTAAAGTGCGTTCATTCCAGTGTTGGTGTTGCCAACAGATACGTGCTGGGGAAAAAGTTTGAAAGTGAGTTGAAATCTATGAATTTGTTAATACAATGAGGAAGGATAAACCATGACTGATTTATTATATCTAAGTAAATCTTCTAGGGACATTGAATGAGTACAGGTCATCACAAAACTGTAGAAAATAAATGTTCCTTTTCAAGATGAGTTTTATCAACTAGTCATAGTTATTGTGGAAAGTTGATAAATCAACATCGGTATTGTATGATGTACTGTATCCATGTGACTGGGAAATGCCATTGTAAGTGTTAAAGCAACCTGCCCTTGCTTTAAACTCCTAATTATATTTGGATATTTCTTGGTTAGTTTAGGGGCATGGATAGACAGTTTCTTCATCAGTTGAACTTCCTGAAATGAATGTGCCTGTGCTCTTTGCATGGTGCAATCATGAAGCTAAAACTTGTTGGTTCAAACTACTTTTATATGCAAGCACATTGTGGAAGAAAGAAGAGGTGTGTAGTTACATGACACTTGAGGAACACAGCATGACATTATGACAAAAAAGACAAAAAAATCAAACGTTAGATGAGAGCTTGCACATACATGCAATGGAACTAAAGTTCACAGTGGTGTTGGCTTTAGCTATCCTGTTAAAATCCATATTTTAGTTTAAGATATGTTTAATTTAGATAAACTGCTTCCATGATAGTTTACACTAATGTATTTTGCACGGTGATCACAATTATCCGATTGTAATGCTCAAGGGGTGTGCTCGATTAATGCCTGTTAGCTGAATATGATAAATTGTTGAGTGATGGTGGTACATTGGTTGTCTGATTGTGTGTACCCTTCAAAAGGGTACAGATAAGCACTTCAAAAGTTCTGATTTCCAGTCTTGTCCTTACTAACTTACTGTTTCAGTGTGGTTAGGAATAAGTTATAAACAGAGCAGTCTTTTTCTGAACGTGTATGCCTTCTTTCCTTGGTGCAGGAGTGTGGATTCTTGCATGACTGTAAGTAGTTCTTGACATATGTGTGTGGTATCTTGTTACTTAAATGAGATGAGAGACTTCAGAACAATGCTGCTCACTTTCAGTCGGGTTTAACTTAATTCTGGGGGGAAGTTTGCTGTTAAAATATGTCTCTGTGCCCCCTGTTACTTTTCAAGAGATTGTCCTTTTTCTTGATACAGTGAAGAAGTCTGCCAAGTGGCTGTCGAGTTAGATTCCATTTACCTCTTGATTAACTGCTTAAATAATTTAGGTGGCAAATTGTAAGTATAGGAGGTATTGTTGATGTAAATCAAGAAGTGATTGTCATCTTGATCATGGTGTACTGAAGTAGAATAGTCTGAGGTCTGAATATAGCCTAGGGGAGGGGCTTTGTTCTAGAAATAAAAAGTATGGCAGTGGTAGAATATGGTTGCTTATGTAAGCATCTTTAGTAACTGCACTTAGGAACTTGGACATTTTTCAAAGCTGGATTAGACAGTTTATAGTGGCCTATAATAGTTCTGTAATAACGAAGATGGCTGTCACGGCAGCATGGGAGGAGTCATCATTAGCTGGTTTTCACTTCGGTTTGAGGTTTTCCCATCTGTCATTTAGAAATACTCTGTTTTGCTTTGCGTGCATAGTGCGTTGTTAAAACATTTGGGTTTTCGGAGTCTGAAATGCAAATATATTCAGCCAGCCTTAAGATCTAACGAACACTATAAAATTTTACATCTGTGCTTCTCCTTTTTAAAATACGTTGTGCTTCTGTATGAAATCACCTCCCACATGAAGCAATCAGATGGATACAGGCAGTGAGGAGAACACAGTCCTGGGAATACTTACCTAGGTGGCATTGTTCATGATGAACACAAAGGTGTAGGAAGTATGTTTGCCCAATATGTTTGCCAAGTATTTACTGGTTTGTTAAAATATGTTACGGTCAATGGGAAGAGGCTTTTTCAGTTGAAACAGGAGTGCTTTGATATTGTGGGAAAGTTAGCTTTTGGTTTAGCGAAGAGATACAGCAGTGGTTTAATGAAGGTAAAATAACATCAGATTGTGGACCACTTTTCCAGAGTTGAGTATGTTCCTGTTGATCTAATCAACACTTCTGCTGTATGAATGGAAGAAACTTACGCTTACTAACCTTTTGCCTTGGGGCTGCTAGCAATAAGTCCTGAACAGCAATCTTTCATAAAGTGTGCAACTTCTTTGCTTGATGCAGGAGTATGAATGCTTGCGTCCTGAAGACTTCTACTTCGCTGAGAACATAAAGGAAGAAATATCCATGTTTGGCACATAAAAAAGTATTTTTTTTTCTTGGGGAAAGCATTTTGCCTCTTACTTTCTCTGAGTGCTGGAAACAGGAGAGGAGGAAATGAAAGGATTTGGACATTTTAGAGAGTGATAGAGCACCTGATAGAGTAGGTTAATGGTAGTTTAATAATTGAAAAAAATCAGTTGTTTTCTTTAGAGAAAAAGAAATTGCTGGAGAAATGTAGAACGAAATAATGGGGGGAGACCATCATAGGTGTCCTGGAATGCTTGCTTTAATGGTTGTTTGGTAATTGACTACAAAAGCTTGTGTCAGAGGCAACATCAGCTTAAAATTTGCAAGTTGTTTTCTGCCTTTCGCTTTTACTAACAGTCCATTAAAAATCTCAAAGTGAAGTTCATTTTCATTCAGCCACCTTTAAATTGTACAGTTTCTTTTTGGATGGCAGTTCTTTATGCTATTGAGTTTCGCAACCCGTACTGGTACTTGTTCACATGCACCAGACTCATGAGCTGCAGCGGAAGGTCACACACTCGCTTTCACTCTGCAGGAACAGCAGGTGATGGTACCAGCTGTTCACATCCCCGTATTAGATGCCTGAATTTGAGCAGCTGTATGAGGCTGCTGATAAACTCTAAAATGTAACGCAGTTCATATTTTGCCCACATTTCACTTGATCCTACTCAGCACTGGTCATTATTCTTTTAACATCTTTCAGTACCACCCATAAGATGCTCATTTTCTTTCTTGTCGTGCTGGTCTCTGCTCGCATGATGTGCCAGTCAGATGCTTGAAAAGTATTCCAGTGTTACAGATTTGAAAAGCAAGGTGTATGAAAATGTGACAATGTATAGGATTTGAGGAGGCAGGAATACTGTCTCTGGTAAACAATGTTTTAAAATTTTCATGTTTTAATGCTATAGTTAAAATAATTTAAGCTGTCCTAAAGGATGTATTAGTCTTTAAGCAGTGCTGATTTTGGATACAAACTTAGGTGTTTTTTCACATGTTTGTTTTAGAAGAATGGGTCAAAACTGCCTTTTATGTGAGGAACATCTACTTGTGTTTGGCTAGCTGAAGAGGTCTTATATGAATCTGCTGTTAAAAGAGGGCTGCAAATATTTTTAATTCCACTTTGAGTAATAAAATTGGCCTGGCCATGAGTTTTGATATATCCATAGTTGATTTCAACTTGTGCTTTTTATTTAAAAAGCTTATTTGTGACCTGTTAGGACCCTCTGTTAATCCAGTTAAATAAACCCTGGAAAGGTTGAAACTGCCTGTCTGTGCTTTCCAGAAAAGGAGAGGAGGGAGCCAAAGGAAGGATATTTACTGTTTAAAACCCTTTCAGTTCCTCTGTTTACCTCTTCCTCTTGCATCACTGATTGAGCTCCCATCTTCTTCTCTGGAAGACTCACAGTACCTACCTGAGAAATGCCTTGGCTCCAGTGACTGACCACCAATGTGATAGCAAAGTTTTCCTGCTAGTAAGATCGTTAGAGGTGACTGTTTGTTTCCACTGTCATAGTCTCAAAAAGTGCACTTTGGAATTAAAGTTGTATTGAGGGAGGCAGGAGCTGTGAAGAGGATTTCTTAAAAACACAGAGATGGAGAAGAGTTTTTATGGTCCTTTGTTCAAAAGAATCTCAGGGAACTTAATTATCTTGGCTCTCACTGAATTGCTGTAAGAAGTATTTTATAAAACTCTGAAAACATACAAACCTAGCTGTGCAGTTAGGATTGAAGAGAGATGGGGTGAAATCAGAAGTATATAGTAGAATGTAGGAAGAATATAGCTGCTAAAGTAGTGAGGGGGCTTAGGTCAGAAGAAACAAAGCTAGCTTTTAATTAGAACCTATTTTTATTACTTCACAATTCAGCTTGTTTTAGCTGGTCAGCATTTTTAAATTGAACTGTCTGAAATATAGAACTGATCTTTGCTTGATACGTGTTGCTTTCCTCCAGCAAAGATGGCACAGTTTTATTGCTTTTTTTTTTTTTTCCCCCTCTGGATGAGGAGCTGGTTCTCGCGTGGCAGATTAGAGCTGTAAGCTCCTTGTTTAGCATCTAGCCTTTTTTCAGACAGCCTTACAATGCTTTCTAGACAACCAGTATTAATTGGTTGAAACAGCCAGTTATTTTTAACTGCATGCTTCAGATTTTTTTTTCTATTCAGGTGTCTCTGTCAGCCATAAAGAAAGCAGTTGAAGTAAATAGCTGTATCAAATGAAGTACCTCTTGTCCCCACAACTGCTTCCAAAATAAACCGAGAATAATGCTTTACACATTTTGTCTCCTTTAGCTCTAAAGGCAAGCAACAGAGGAAGCATGGATTAACATGTAGTGATTTCTAGGAGCTGTTCTCTGCTCAGATTCCACTGCGCTTCCGCTGACTGACAGCGACATGTGGCTCAAGTGCATCTGGAAATATATCACTGGCAAAATTTGCTTGGGTAAATATAGCAGGAACGGGTTGTCAGGGCAGGAGACAGATTGTTCTGGGAAAGGAAGTGTTGTCTGTCTTTTGTCTGAATAACAATTTCCTATTTTTTGGGGACTTATCTCTTTCTTTCAATGTAGCTAAGGTACCAGCAGGATCTGACATGTTTGCTGTGTTCTGTTGTTGTACGTTCATATGGTGGGAATATTCCCAGAAATGGTATGATTATAGAGTAGTTATAGAGAATTGGTGCCAGTATATCCTGTGGTGTTTAAACAGGAGTGGCACACACTTTGTTCTAGTTTAAGCTCTTATTGAAATTAGGGCAGAGGAGAACTCACTGCATGGACATCAAATGGCGGGGGGGGACCACTCTAAAAATGTCAGGACATGGTAATGCAGAAGAATCCTGAATTTTGCTTAGAAGCACAATTGTTTTTAGCCAACTTGGTTCCAGGACAAAAAAAAAAAAAGAGCTGAAAGCCCATTTTAAAATTCTTTTCTTTTGATGGCAGTTGCTATTTAGAAGATGAGCAGGGGTAGAAAATGCCGGTTACAAGGCTTTCCTCCAGCAAAAGCTGACTGGCAAAGGGATAAAGGTTCTTGAACCATTGTAATATTGATTCAAGTCTCAAGGCAAATTAAATTGTGAAGAAATTTGAGAGAAACAACAGTGTTAAGAAAACAACAACAAAACCCTCCTGAACATCAGTAATAGCTGGTAATGCTTTTTTCCCTCTCCATAAAGCATGAAATAACTTCATGTATACCATTTGAAGCATATTTTTGATACAGCGGGCAGTTTTTTCATCTGCTTGCTCAAGAACGTATGAAAGCCGGAACCCCTGACAAGTTTGTGCGCCGTAGCTGCCTGCGGTCCGTTGCCTACTGTGTAGCTTGTGCCGAGAGGTTGCACGCTGCTCCCGGTCTGCTGCCCCGTGATGTAGCTCTGTCTGGGGTGGGGTTAGCAACCAACAGGTGCACAGCATACCGCACAAGTGTGGAGGCAGAGAATTTGTGTCCAAGGGCATTGGGGGTAAATAACTGTACTTACAAAAAGTGTTACATGAATGCCAGCGTTTTCACTGAGCAGATGAGTCTGTTCTAAATTCTGTCCTGCAGACCTCCATGTAAGAAGCTGCGGATTTTATCCTCAGAAGAGCTAAATTGATGTTGGAATCTTCTTTGGCATCTAGGAAAAAATGGTTAATTTGTTGGAGGATGCAAGTGATTTAGCCTAGAGGCTGTCCAAAAACTTTCTCTAGTTAAAAGCAGTAGGGTAAAATAGTGAATTCTGTGCTTTAAACTTTTTGAATAAAACCTTCGTCGCTAAATAAAAAACTGTTCTGTACATGTACAGTGTTCTTCAAAAATATCTGTAAGCCATCAGGATTACTTTATTATTTCTCCTGATTGTACCAGGTCCAAATATTGTGCTGCTTGTTATGAGTTAGGCAGGGATAAAATCTCACCGTTTCTCAGAGGAGACTCAAGACTTGTTATTTAATTTACTAGCTGTGTTACATAGCACACCTGACTTGTGTAGGCCTTTTGCAATGTAAACCTCAGCAGAAGGAATAGTGTTATCTGAATGGTACATTTAAAAAAGAAAAAAAAAGTCTGTGCTGACATTATTATTGTCCTAATGGCCTGTATGCATGCTGCTTATCCCATGTGTTTCCAGTGTTGAACATTTGAGATTTGGTCTACCCCTTTGAAGTCTGTGTTTCTCTTCAGATTGCCCAGATGCTGTTCTTCTGAGCACCTTTAAGTCTAGTTCTTTATTCCTTCCGCACCCTTGCCTGGCTCACCCTGGAATAAAACTGAAAGAGCTGAACTTCATGTGGTTGCAGGTGAAATTTCATGTCAAAGGACACCTGTGTTGTCTGCCCATCTGATACTGGCAAATGGCTGTCTGCTTTTCTGTGCATCAGCTGTTAGTATGTACTACAATTAACTACTTTTTAATCAGGTATCTAGCACAAGAGAAATCAAATCATATATTCAGAAACTTATATTTGCTCACATGTCCACTAGCATTTAATAAAAGCGTGTTGTTCCTTTCCCCAACATTTATATTTTGTTTTAAAATGACAGAGTTCTGCTGTGAACTAAAGGCAAGAAGCTGAGGTTGTCCACAGCATATTAAATGAATCACATGGTGATATTAAAAAGAATTACAGTTACTGAGATTTGAAAGAAATCTAGGAAGGACCAAAGCAAAAAGATTATTTGTTAATGGCTTTGAAATTGTGAAGTATTCTATGCAATGAAATGTGGAGTAGTATTGGGAAGCATACAGGAGGGGTGTTAATTTGAATAAGTGTAAGGATGGGGTATCCTGTTTTAAACTTCTCACAAACAGTGTTTCTGAACATGAAGAGGCATGAAAAGAAAGCCTAAGTATTTGTAGTCGGTGAAAACTAGTCCATTTTCTTTTGTTAATGAGCAAGCTGCCTAAATGTCTTTAAAGCAGTAGAAAATGTACAAATGTCCTGTTGCTTATTTTAATCATTACATGTCTCTTGCGTGGAGTGCTCTGCAACATTAAGTGAATCAGATGTGGATTAGAAATTGAAGCTGGAAGAACAATAGTAGATAATTTGTGGTAGATGAAATTGAGAGGAAAGGAGAGATACTTATTCAGTAATAAAGGAGAAACAGAAAAAATGCTCAGTCTACAATTCTGGAACAGTTATAGAAGTCTTTGGACCTGCTGCTGTGAGGAAAGTGACTGGAACAGTTAAAACTGTTCTCGAGGAACTATTTTTCCTGCAGGGATTTCTTCCAGGACCACTGTTCCAGAATCAAAATGGCTTTGATCTGGATGTATCCACACGATGATTTATTCGGGGTGGCTGTAGAACTACATGTAACTCTGATCTAGCTGTGTTGATAGGTGTTGTCACGTAAATAGGAAGCATTTAATCTCTGTAAGTATAACTATTTTGCATTCTACAACAGTCAGTTGCAACTGTCTAGGTAATACTGAAAGCTTATATGGTATTTGAACCTTATTTACTGGCAGTAAATGCCGAATTGTTAACCTATTCTGATAATATCAGTTGTTTAATTTTATGAAAAAGACAGTAATTTCATTTTTGATCTTTAGAATACTTTACTGTTTTAGTTGCTAATACTGGGACAAGAATGCAGATAGTAAGGTGATGAATGGAGCAGACAGGGACATGTAGGTAAATAGAATCTAAGTGGGAGCATAGTTACTTTTTTCTTAACCTTTTTCTTCCTCTTGAACACCTTCTAGGTGGTAAGATGCGTGTGAACAGAGAAGATGACTGCCTTTGTGAGACACTTTAGTGTCTGGTATTTTCTGAGCTGAAATTCCACTTTATGAAAATTACCTGAATTATTAGTTTATCTTAATCACCCACAAATTGAAGTTACACACAACTTTATTGGCTTCAAGAGAGTGTTGTAAAATATTTAGATATTCTTGGTTTTGAGAGAAGAATCACTTTTGGTCAGCAATAGAAAAAGCAGTGAAAGCAAAGCAAAACTTGTCACAGGGACATAGACCTCTGAAGCATAACCTGTGCGTGCATAGCTTAAGTTCCGTACTGCAAAAGCTGTCTGAATGTCTTGTAGTGTACAAACAGTACTTAGGGCTAAATGCCACAGAAGCTGCTTTGCAAAAAGAGTATGCTTTTCTAAAATTTCTTTTGGCTTTGTCTTCCATGACTCGTGTTCCTTTTTTCTCTCGTGCGATTACTTTCTGTAGTGCATTTTTTGTCTGTTCCCATGTAAGCCCATTATGACCATAATCTTTCTGTGTCAAATTTACAATGAATGTAACTTTTCAGTAGGAAAACCCCTGTGTTTGTCTGACAGTTCTTCTCACTTCCCATTCTCTATGTCGCTTTGCACAGTCAGCGCTGAGTTTTGTTGGGCTTAATATAAAGGGGCTTAGAAAGGCAGGTGCTTCTGGATTTGAATTTATGAGACTTCCAGACATGGAGTGTCGTGTGCTTTTTTTTCTCCGTGTCCTCTTCTGTAATGCTCTATAGTCTGTAATAGGTTGAGTTGTAACATTCATTAAACCATTCCTTGCATTCCCTGCTTTGAAAGCTTATCAGGACTGGTTTTGATTTAGTTATCTGGAACAAAAAAAGCCATTTATGAAGGTTGGAATGGAGCTCTGGAGCAATAATATATCGGAGATCAGATTCAGGTCCCAGTTGTATTATTCCTAGGGATTTATTTGCCTGTGTACACACAGGAGCAGAGTGGTGTGTATGGAAGGCTTGCAGGAATGCAAATTGGACACATTTTGTTGGGACCTGTAGGGGATTTATACTGCTTCATAATTTTTCAAAGGTTTGTTATACATCAGGCAGGCACTGCCTCTTCTTTAAACCTTTAAATCCCCCCTCTTTTTCCTGTTATAAAGGTCAGATTTTTTGACAACTGTGTGCAGGAACAAGATTTGTTAAATCCCTTCATTTTTATTCATACAAATATCGGTGTTTAGTGAGTAAGAGTCACCCCAGGATTCGAAGGCACATAAAGCTCAGTACGAGCCTTCTGAACCTAAATTCAATTCAGCGATGCGTCTCTTTGAGACTAAACCTGCTGTCTGAATGTTAACCCTTGGCAGTATTGGCTGGGGATGGCACTGCCCAACGCTGCATACTGAATGCATGGTTGAACTTGCATCTTTTTGTGTCATTGATTAGGCTGCCTGCACATGGAAGCTGTGGATCTGTCTTCTGAATCTTGTCCTGGCTGCTTTCCGGGTGTGGGTCTCAAGCTGAAGAGCTGTCGTATCTGGATGTACCACAGTTACTCATCTAGCACTAGTCTTTTATGCTGAGACAGCAAAATACTTCATTTTGAGCCTCTCCTATTCTGATCCAGCCATTGAAGTAATGGAGTCCCCAGTGTTAAATCCTCATGAAGCTATTTTTAGTTTGGTTTTATACAGTTCTATGCAGCTCAGCTTTGAAAAAGCTGTATCATGTGCTGCTGATATTTGGGATGTGAATAAAGACTTGACTGAGATAGGTAGCCCCCTCTCTTCAGGCATGACTGGCAGAGATTTGCTCTCCTGACAACCAAGAGTTAGTCAGAGGCATCATTCAACACTGAGCTAGCTGTGAAGTCCCCTTCCTTGCCTTTCTTTCAGTGTGAGTGAAGGAAAAAGGTTGAGGAGAGGCAAGTTCCTTTCCTTGCCCAGGATACCTTCTGTTAATTAAGGAAGTTGAGAGATAAGAGACGAGATCTGGCAAGTCATGCTGTGGTCTTATATATAATATTGTAAACTATTCTGTTGAGCAAAACACTGTGCTGGCAGGGTAAAGTTTTTGTTGTGTAACTATCCATAACAAAAATGTGTCTTTATATAAGGGTAATGGTCAGGGGTTGTGCCTTTTTATAATCTGCTGGACTTGAGGCTGAGGTTGCTATGGAGAGGCTGTGTATTTCCTGTATTTAAGTCTGTTGTAGGGGTTGATGATTTTGGAGAGAGGTGGAACAGACAGCAGCAAAGACTGGACCAGGCAGAAATTGAGTGCTCATTTCATCACAACAGGTTTTTCCAGAGGTAGTCTTTTTGCTACTCAAACTTACCTGTGCTGGTTATGTCTGTCAGCACACCCGTGCTAGTTATGAATAACTGTGTTCCCTAACCATTATCACTGCATTTATATAGATTTATGATATAGATTGCTAGATGTGTAGAAGTAATTCTAATTATGTAGCATATTTTCAGTAGAGTTTTATGTACAAAACAGTTTTGTTAACTTCCACCATGCTAGGTTTTGCCAGTACAATATACATGCTCGGACAGTGCAGATACGCAGTGTGTTCAGAACCTTAGAAGGGATTACAAGTTCCCTTACAGTTCCCTTCCATCACAGCTGGCAGTACAATGTGGATGTAAATTGGCTAGGTAGGTACAGGCTTAGCTGGTTGCTTCCTGCAGAATTCCTAGCATCACGGTGTGGCAGAGTTGTTTTGGAGCCCTAGGGACTGATGTCTGAGGCTGTGCTTGCTCACTCCTGTTCAGAAAAAGGTCTCGATTCTGACTGGCCTTAAAGCCCGAATACAAGTTAATTCTTGAGCATGGTGTTCTGAAACAGAAAGGTGATGGTCCAAAGTGGAAAGTAGTTTTAGTATGCTGTCTGCTAGCCAAGTGAGGTCCTCTTAAAGGCTGGCTAATGAAGAACTGTTGTGGCAACCACTTGCATTAGTTTGTTACTCATCACCTCGCCTGTGCAAACAGCTTTTTGCGACTAAGTGGAAAAAATATGGTGAGAAATGGTGGGCAAGGATGAATTAAGCTTGACAGCAGCAAAGGGAAGCTTCTCATTGTGCTTGGTAACTGTACTGCTGTGTTTATACTCCTCATTGTCGGGGTGGGTAAAGCCTGTAATGGGCTCCATGTTGTCCAGGACGAGGAGGGGTGCGTATGGGGGCTGAAGGAAAGGACATAGTCTGCTTTCTCAAAATAACAAGACAGCTAACACCACCTTGGAAAAAGACCTGCACTGTGGAGGAAGCGTGTTCAAACAGCATTGCTAGAATAGCTGAATGGACTGTAATGGAATCTGTTGAAGATTAACCTTGGTGCTTTATAGGCTAGCCGGGCTTTCAGAAGGGTTTGACCCGAGTAGCAATTTTAAACGTAAGGTTGTGGTTAATCAGTCAGAACAAGAAGGAAGGGAAGTAAAATGTATAAAGCTGGTCCTTCCTGGTGACTGCATTAAGAGACTTTGGTATCTCAGAGGCTTTTGTTTTTTTCTTTTCCATGATAAATTTAAATGCGTTCCACCTAACTTTCTGGAACGTCAGAAAACTAGTAGGGAAGGGCATCTGGCAGGCATTAAGGTAACAGCTAACTAAAAAGGCATGAACAAAATTAAAACAAAAGGTAATTGCCTTTTGTGCAGATAACCTGGCCTGCAGAGTTGTGATTATGCTGATAATAAAGGCCAGATGTGACTTGAAATAAGCCATGAGAGAGAAATTTTTACATGGTTAATGGGCTGTCTGGAAGCATAAAGGATTAATTTGTTAATGTTAGAAAGTGGGATGCAATTTATTTTGATGAGATGCATACATTTATCTATTTTGAGTAACTTTTGTCTCTTGTCTTTCTTGGACAACACTTGGAATGACACCCCCACCCACAGCCCCCTCAGAGTGTGCGGGGGGTGGGGGGGACACACTTTCCTTGGTATTTGAGTAGGAGTGGAGGCTGTTGACAGCTGCCTGACACATCCCCAGCTTCATCGTGGTCACTTCTCTTACCTGTTCGGAGATGGCATGTCTATGGAAGACATTTGAAGGACATGTCATTTTCTCTTCCTTTTTCAAATTTCAGTCAAATTGATGCATCCCTTCTATTGTTAATAATACATGTCTGTAAAGAAGAATATATTGTGCAGTCACTGTGTAAATTGCCGCTTAAATGATGATGTTCTAGAATTCACGGGCTGGTAAATGAGCAGGTGTAGAAAGGATAGTAGTGAATTTTCTTTTAAGCCACCCTTGTAATGCTGAAGGCCACATTTTTAAAGCGTGGTTTGTTTGTTTTTGTTCTTTTTTTCTTTTTCATTTTAGGCTTTTTAATGTCTGAAAACTTTATTTCTATATGTGAATCAAATGATTGGAATGACAGTATAATTACTGCTGCTGCACACGTTACCAGAAACGGAGACAAATGTACGATTCTGGTGCCTGTGTGGGCTTTGAAACAGTTTGTGGCTGAGAGCAGAGAGGTAGTCTTCTGGGATGAGTTGTTGTTATCTATGTAACCCAGAACAGAAGGAGCAGGAGTCTGCAAGTTTCCACGTGACTTGGGGTAAATTGTAGTGATTAATAGAAGTCGTTACAGTGAGCTGGCTTGGAGTGGCTGGTTAGGAGCTGTAAATCTGCCCAGTTAATGGCACTTTAAACAGGGAATGACAGGTTTGGCTTATGCCTGGTGTGAAGGAGGGTGCAACTGTTGTCCTGCTTCAGCAGCTTTCAACAATATGCTGGGTGCATGGAGGATCCCAGACAAATGTCATTAATCAGGTTGGGGTCTCTGAAGTGTTGACAGAAGCATTGTGTAGGATACAAACCCAGCTTTTTGAGCTGCAGCCACTGTATTGCTGGATTATCTTTGACCAGTAGGGTTTGCAAGAAGCTAAATGGCAGTTGCTTGACAATCGGTCTGCCGTATGGGTTTTTGGTGGTCACATGAATCAGAATGGTAGTAATCCTGATTGTTGTTGATGAAGCAGTGATGAAACAGGGTCTTTCTTCTGCTGGAGCACGTTAACTTTAGCATGTGTACTGTTGGCTGCTCCCCTGTATTAGAAAGGAGATGTCTGCAGTGTTGTATTAACAGAGCAGTGCATCCCCAGTTCTGGATGGCACTGGATTTCATCTGCTGTTACTTACAGCAAACAAAAATTGCAGCATTTGGGGAGGGTGATGATTTATAGGGTAACCAAATCTGGCTTCATCTTTTTGTCTTTGCTCACATTGAGAGTCTTCTCTCACAACTTTTGGTTTAGTCCTTCAGTTCTAGGATGGTTGGTGGTATCTGTTTGAGCAGTCAGTATTTTGAATAGAAAGCATGGAGTCTATCGGGCAGATTATTTGATGACAGGATTTTTTTTTTTTTTTTTTTTTTGATGATAAAATTAAACTTGGTGTGAA
>VXAL01000422.1:15498-32528 GCA_013399475.1 Chauna torquata | reverse complement strand
TTTTTTTTTTTTTTTTTGTATTGATGATAGAATTAGACTTGGTGGTAAGGAGAAGCACTGAACAAGCTACCTGGAGGATTACTGTTTTTACAGAATAGGAACAGTTTCCTCTTTAAAAATTGGCATTTAAATTTTTGAAGCTTCTACATGAGCCACGTTGGTAGGGGGGAGTGAGGGGAGGGACTTCCTTTTCTTTACATGAAAATCTAGTTTAAAGCTTGAAATACAGGACCAATTTGTGTCAGAAAAGTGCTTATTTTACAATCTTACTATTGCAAGTAAAAATTTGTCTGATCTACCAGTGCTGCCTTCTCCTTCAACCTCAAATAATTATAGCATTTCAACTTTATCTGGGCAAATGGTAGCTCTGGTTCCTTACTTAAGAATAGGTTTTAAACAGGAGTTTAGGATTTAGTTAGTTTCTTGTGTGACAAGAAATTCAGTACGTCAGCTGTGAATGGGTAACATGTCAGGTGTAGAATGGATTTCTGAGAATTTGTCAGTAAGCTTCTTTACACTGAAATAAGTTAAAAATGGAGATGTAGGGGTTTTGTCTTGAGCTGAGTGAATTTTAATAGAAGATGACTTTTTTCAAACTTGGGAGCAGGGAATCTAGGTAGCCTAGGCTCAAAAGACAAAAGTAGGTTCTAATAAGAAGTTGTTCTTTATAAGTGACCAGAAGCTTCTGCAGCCCGAGGTGAGCACTGTTACAACAGTGGAGGTAACCATCGCTCTTCCTGTGCAGCTAACTTCTATGCAGAAATTTCAAGTTGGCCTAAAGGACCTTGGATATATCCACCAAAAAGATATTTAGATGAATTGACCCAGCTGTCCTTACTAGTTCTTGTTTGTTTATATTTCCACTGCAGAATACTTCTTCATAAGTCTGTGTTAGAAGAGCATGCAGTAGAGCTGTTCTCTCTCCTCTGTCCTTGTTCATCATCAGATCAGCTTAGTGCGCAAGTTTATGCTGTTACTATGCGATTGCTATATATGATGCAAAGAAGTAGCAGAAATACCCATCACAGAACTGGGCTGCTCCTTCAGTGGCAGCCTGCTGATGTATTGGATTAGGTGTAATGTCAAGCCATGTGCTAAGCATTCAGATAATGGAAAAGTTAAGTAATGGTTTTTTAATCTTTCTGGATTTTTTTTTTGTTTTTGAAGTACTCACAGAGATGGCTTTGGTCTTCCATGTGCTATCCAATATTTCCATACCTTAATCACTATTATGTTAGTGTTTGTGCATTTAGATTTAAAGAAAATTCTTCAAGAAAAAAACAAATAATCCTGTAACGATTTCCTGCAATGCTGAGGACAGAGTTGTGGTTTTATGAATCTTTAAGATATACCTTTTGTCCTTCTGTTTATGGTACTTGCTGTTGGATACAAATTAGGCTTACCATGTCTCAGTGTATTATTAATATTTGAGAAAGTGGTTGAAGAAGCACAATCAAAGCCTTCTGTTTTATATAATGAAAGGTTTTATTAAGGGTTTTGATAATCAAACTGAAAAGCCCCTCGCAGGTTGAAATAAATGCTCATACTGGAGCCTACCCTGCTTTAACTGAAGATGTATCTATTTTTTAAAACTCAGCTTTCACAACGATTGAACTATAAATGGTCTTTTATAGTGTATCTGAAGTTTCAAATATGAAAAAAATTAGGCAAAAGACACCAACGTTTGTAATGCAGTGAGAGATGCAGGATTGAAAAATACAATAATGTTGTGTAACTGGTTGAAACATACTTAATTCTTAGATATCTGTGAACAGTAAAAATTTCGTAATGTTGCAATATAGCAAATTGTTCTGCTCTTAGCTTTGCCTCTAATTAACCTTTTCTAACCCAGGAAACTAAAATATTATACAAAAGTTGATTAAACTAACCTTCAGGAACAGCCAATAGCGCAGTCATGTGATGTGGTGAATGGAATGTAGCAAATAGCCGATGGGTCGCTGTGAGGGGCATTGGATATGGGCCCTGTGCCTCCAAAAATTAGACAGCCTTATTAAAACAGTCATGCGTTAAATAACACATCACCAGGTCCCTTTGTGTTTCTTTATTCTCATCAGGTGTCGGAAACCATTAGGATCAAAGTTTTCCTTTTCAGTTAGATAATAGGCATTATGAAGTGGAGGAGAGGCTGAGGCCAGCAGTCCTGTTACTGATTAAGGGTGCCTTCCTAATTTCATTTTTTGGTAGGCAGAACTTGGTGATTTGCCGATGTGCAGCCTGCAGACATTAGTATTAAGTTTTAATTCTAGTCTTGTAAATGTCAGTGAGTTGTTTTCTAGCGCTGAACATGTGTTGGCAGTCAGAGTAGGTAACTGAAGGGTAAAGTGTGAGATGAAGGACAATACGTAAGAGTAAAGATGAGTATGTACTTTTGTCCCTAAGTCAGAATTCTACAGGTGTTGTTTTTTCCATTCTTCCCTGAGTTTTTAAAGATTATTGGTTAAATTAGATGTTCAAATGCAAGTCATGCAGAGGGTACTACAATAATGTGTTTGTTTATGCATGAAAATACCCAGTTTTCTGTTATCTTTGCACTATTGTTGTATTGTGTGCAAGTAATTCCCCCCACCCCAAACCCCCTTCTGTAAGCAATCGCTTTACTCCCAGCTAAAAATTTATCTATACTTTAAATGTTAATTTGTTTTAAGGGAGGAGGTGAATTTAAAGCACAGCAGCTTTTCTGCGTAATACCATGTATAGATTACCTTTCTCCTGTTTATCATAGTCCATTTTGAAAGTTAGTGTTGAATAATAATGTGTAAACAAACCCCTAATGAATGCCTCATTCTTATTCATTAGGCTGTACCCACTTCTCCCTTGGAGAAGAGATGATGGAGTAGGTATTGGGGGGGGTAATCAAATTTGTACGTTAATGCTTTCTTCTGATGTCCATTTTGTTTTTGAAGAGAACAGAATGCCGCCTTCCTGAATACACAGAGGGATTTAAGTAGCATTGGGAAACGGCTATTCTTCCACTTCTTTCCCATACATCCAGGCAGTGCTGCCTCTTAATCCTTATGTATTATTGCTCAGACACTTAGGACTAGTTATTGCTCATACCATGGTTCATCTGCAGATTTGCCTAGCCTGATGGGAGCAGAATAACTGGGGAGCAATTTGACAGTTCCTGTTTTCTGTTATTTGGGGATATAAGTGGATTAAAGTAATGCATGTGGAGTGGGTGGGGGAATTACCCCAGAGTTGTCACTGAGCTGTGGATGTGAGAAGCAGCAGTAGACTTTTTTGTTTTTAAGTAATCACTTTAACTGTGAGGTGTTGTTTTCCTCATGGAAACAACTATTCCTCCAAGGATAGTACTCCTCTCCTTCCAGTCTGAGTTGACCAAATCTTTTCTAGGGCTCTGTGAACTATCATGGATGCTCTTGTAGGGAGGGACACTACAGTAAAGGAGCTCACCCCCAAGAGAAAATCCTCCTATGCTGCTCAAGTTACGGGGTTGTGATAGATCTCCGATATAATCGAGTCCATTTGTTCTCAAACTGTTGTTTACAGTACATTGGGGGTCTGCAAAGCCAGTTACTGGTTTGCAGTGGATGCAGAACTATGTCCAACAGTGATTTCAGTGAAAAGAATTTGCAGGAATCTAGTGACTAATTAAGCTCGATTGATTAAAGAGTGATCTACTGATTTAATGTATTTGTTTTAATATTATTAGTAGTACTTCGGTAGTTCTGAGAGACTCCAACTATGGTTAGGCCAGTTTTAAGTGTTGAGCATGCATAAATATTTCAGTTAAAACAAAAGTGCTATATTGCAAGGGAAAGGAAGTACTACTGCCACTTTACGGATGGGGCATTGAAGCACAGTGTAACCTTCTCAGGGTTCCTCAGGAAGTCTGTTGTGCACAGCCCAAGGAATCATGCCATTGTTTCTTGTGGGTCTAATTTGGTGTCAAATTGCAATGCTAAGTTTTGTGTGTGACATGTTGAAGTAAATTGAAATGAGATGGGATTTCTTTACTGGCAGTTTTTGCTTTTCACTTCCATTATAAGTTTTAACTTTGCCGAAGAGAGCTAAGAATAAGAGAGGAAAACAAAATTCAGATGTACGTGCTTCTCCACTCTATCTTTTCACCGAGACTATGATTTTTCATGTTGNGGGGGATATTGGCTAGAAAGCGTTTAATAATCTTCTTACTCCGAGTGGCATCAGGTCTTTGTGGTGATGTGGATTTGCAGTCAGTCACTTTTATCCTCAAATTTTTCTCCCATAAAGAACAGTTTTTATTCTGTATTATACTGTGGTGGACTGTACTGATTTTTCCAGAGCCTTTTGGACTGTTGAACATGATTTGTTCGTACAGCTCTGTGAATGCACGGTGCTAGAGAAGCAAGTGTCAAAGGAGTTGAGCTCCTCAGCAGATTGATAGAGAAGTAAAGGTTCTTTCATAGACTTTCTCTGTCTTTGAAATGGAGATATGAATGGTGGAAATTTGTTTGTTATTAACAGGTTTTGGGCATCGTCCCTTTTTAGTGGTTAGTTTTGTGCATGTTGATCAAAGAAGGAAATGAAGTAGTCCTCATGGCTGGAAGATGCAGACCGGACTCTGCAACAGCTGTGGCTTCTGGAGTCATTTCCTGCTGCCAGACTCATGCTCTGTATTAGAAGATGACAGCAGTGGGCAAACTTGACTCATGAGCTAAAAAAAATCTAAGGTCATCCTGGCATAGGCTTTTTGCACTTGTGGTGGGAAGAAAAGTTTTGTGGAGCTTTGACATTATTACTGATAAACTTAGTACTGGCTGGACCTGTTTTACTGAGGCCATGTTGCTTGTTTTGAAGTGATTGGTGTGAGCTATAAATAGCACAATGTAATACTTCCTAGTCTGCGTTTGCTCAGTGCTGCCGTGGGGCTAGGGACTTACTAAAGGGACAGTGTCTTGACAAGAAGTCTGCGTCTTCTTCCTGCTAGATGAGCATGCTAGATGACTTGTATGGAGCCCTAGCTGACAGAGACACAAGATGCTGGCAGCATTTAGAATTCTAAATATAAATTCTAAATGACTTTTCATTCATTGATTCATATGCAGGTCACGGAAGAGGTAACTTAAAAAAAAAATGTTGCACATGGGGGATTTAAGTTTCAGGACTGGCCTCTGAACCTCCAAAAATACAGGCATGAATGAAAACCTCTTTCTAAACTGCGCAGTAGCCTCTGTAAGGTGAATGATGCCATTTTGTTCCTGCTGACATTTTTCTGTTGATATGTTGAACTTTGCGTAAAAATTGAAGTGCATTTGGAGAGAGACCAGTTTTCCTCCAAGAATGACTACTTTCTTCATTGCTGTATTTAGACTTTGTAGTGGGTATTCAGTCTCAAGATGCTCATTCTGTTTCCTTGTGTGTGATTTCTTTTTTTTTTTTTTCCTTCTGATCCTTGGACTGGTTGTTAAACTTTTTCAACCTGAAATCGCATGCACACAGAGAAGAAGGAGGGGAGTGTTTTTTGCAGCTATTGCTGTTCTTACTGGCCTGTTCTTACCACATGTTTGCAAAGATGATAGCAGCTTTGTCATAAACAGTAAAGCTGCCTTCTGCTAATGTGGGCATGCATTTGTTAGGCTTCAGAGGCTGATGCATAGCTTGGACTTTAGTCAAGTCTGGTTGTCAAGAGAAGGCTCTATCTGATTTCTGCGCCTGATCAGTCACTGACTGATATGACAGTCCATGTGTCCAAAGTGTTGAGCAGCAGGTAAGTGCTGACACTTTGATTGGACAGGCCACAGTTTGGGGATTGACAGCAATGTCTGCAATGACGTTGGAAGAGCAGCCAAGAATTTACTTTCAGTGGACAAATGGGATTAGTTACTATGTTTAGCTGACATTAAGCTATAAATTATCTGAAAGGTGGAAAGAGATTCTGCTCAGAGTTCATGCAGAATTTCCATTTACTAATCTAGTTGCACTGAATGTTTACAAGGGTATTCCTGTACCACGTTGTGTATATATTGATGGATGTACCTAGTACTTAATTTTTTACACCATCCAATGAACCCAGTTGGTAGTGAGGCCTGGACATCCCAGGTGCTATGTACAGCCGCAGATTCAAGCCCTGGTTATGTAACCCTTATGCTGAAAGCAGTCAGGTACTTCCTAGGCTGAGTATTTGTGTAGAAGGCAGTGGAATTGCCTTTTAACAATACCTTTAATGTTTACTGGTTGTTTCATCTAGTTCTTCTGTCATTGGTGTACTTGCATCCGCACACTTGTTACAGTAATTCTTTAATTCTTTTCAGAAGTGGAAAACAGTCTGCCTTGTTCAACTATCTTTTGAGACGGTCAGTGGATGTTGGCACTGTGCAGGCTTCACTTTTAGATACCTGCTTGTAAGAAACTCTCAGTGCTGAGTCACTCTTCATCTGTTAGTGCAGTTACCAACTTCAGCAGTCCTCAGCTTGTTTTAGTTTTTTTTTATAGCTAATGCTCACCGTTCTTCCTTAGAGAAAATAAGTAGTTACCTACTTTTTAAAGATAAAATCAGTAAAGCAAGTATAACAGAGCTAACATCTTGTAGTTGTCAGAGTTGACCATCAGAGATGTTTATCACAATTCCTAGGTAACAAGAACTTTCTTTTCAGGTCATAATTAGACTTTCGCCTCTTAAAATTCACATTTATACAGTTGAGAAGTGTAGGGGTTTTCTGTTTTGTTTTTTTTTTTTTTTTTTGTCTAGTAAGTCATACTTTACTCATTTAAGTGACCTTGGTCAACACAGTTTGGTGGTGGTGCTATTTTTGTTCTTCGTATTTGTCCATAACCATATCTGACAGAAGATAGAGGGAAGATATTCCAGTCTCTGAAGAAGGACAGTAAATATAAATTTACTGTTAGCTTTAAAGAAAAAAAATGTTTTGTTAATTCGTTTCTACCTATTGCTGTTTGTGGCAAGAAGCTGCATAAGGGTTCAGTGCATTAAAATGCAATACAAATTTTGCTCTAATCTCTGAAGTGTATTGCTACTCTATTAATTGTCTAGCAATTGTGCAGCCACGATTCCTGTTTGAAGTGAACCTTAGGAGAAGGACTTCAATGCACTGCTCTACAAGATGTGCTGTCAGGCCTTTTTTGTTGCAAAGGTTTTTCAGCTGAAAAAGGAAAACCTACAGTGGCCACTGTCTTACAGCTGCCAACTGTTTTGCACACATGGTATTTCTGAGGTGGATGAAGGCTGGACAGCAAGTTTCTTTTAATGTTCTTTTTTATTGCAACTTTTTCTCTATTTTACTTTTTCTTACTATTACAGATTTCATTTTGTGTGTGTGCATTATGAAGGATGCCCCATGGTTTGATTGAGGATCCTTGAGGAGGCCTTGTGGAGCAACTGAATAGCAGGGAGAGGAGAAGAGGCTATTTGTGCTTACAGTGCACAGGTGGCACTTCCTTGCCATATGCTTTTTAACGTATGTGTATTCATAGTGCTGATGAAAGTACGTCAAAGGGAAATTTATTTCAGAAAGAATCCATTAATAAGGTAATTTTAAAATTGGTATGTTATAATTCTGGGGTTGGTGTACCAAACTTTATAGAGATTTTGGTATGTTGTCTGACTAATGTGGTATTCAAACTATTCCATCTTATTGAGAAAGATTGGAATTTTTCATTCAGTCCTTTTCAGTTATTGGTTTCTTAAACCACCCTTAGTTACTCAGACAGGCTTGAAGTTAGAAATGACTGGCATGTGTATTCGCTTTATATTTTTTCCTGTGCAGGACCTAGTAATTCTGTCTACAGAGATGTAAAATCTCAGATCCCAGAGCCTGGCTTTATGAATCTCCACAGGTTTAAAGCAGTGTGTTTGCTTTCAAGCGCTAGGTGAAGATTGCTATAATTAGAAGAATGGAAAGCTAGACTAATGACTCTCACTCTAGAGTTAGGTGTATGCAGTCATTAGCTGCATTAAGGGATTCCAGTACTGTGACTTAGTGACTTTCTGGTTTCTTGAAGTGGACTTCCTTTTGCATATGAAATACTTTGAATTATTGTTGTTTTTCTTATATGTCAAGTTATATGTGGAACTATCGTAGAGGATGCTAACAATGTATTGCAGTCCATTAGCTGTTTGAGTTTTTTATCTATGTATCTTTCACAGGCTCTTTAAAGTTGGTGTTTCTTTTGAGAGAAGTCTGTATTGCTAAATTTGTTTTGCAGAAATAGGGGTGAGAACCTTTTCTGAGGTAGTGTTTCAACAGAGAACTGGACCAGACTTTGTTGTTTTAGATCTTCATTTTTCTTAAGCTCTAACACTCAAGCAATACTGCATAAGAGTAATCGTTTATGCAAATGCAGTCATTTCATGCATGATCATTTAAAAGGACTCTGAAATTTAGACAATTGCAGGTATAAGAGGCACATAGTTTCACTGAGTCAGATTTTCTCTGCATTTTTCATTTTTCACTTAGACTAAAAGTCTCGTGGATATCAGCTCAAGGCAGTAGATGAGACTTAAAGTGTAAGTGGTAAATTAATGTTCCTTTTTGTCCTTGTCCTTATGGATCACAGGATTTAAAAAAAAAAAAGAAAAAAAAAAGGATGGAGGCTTCCCCATGCACTTCCAGTTTTACCCACTACCTTGCACTGGCAGTAAATAGCCTGCAAAAAAGTCATTTGCTGGGGGATTGTTTTTCTGTTTATTGGAGGTGACATGAGCAGTGGGGCAGCGGCAAAGAGGCCGTGTTGCCATTGCTAAATATACATCCCTGACAGTCTGATAATAGGTTCCAGGAAGTTCAGTGGAAAATTAAAACAAAGCAACATTTATAGCTGATTGAACTTGAAAAGCAGTTTTCATGTTGAATGGCAAATATGTGGACTTCAGCATTCCAGGAGACTGATGCAGCTCCACTGGATGGGCCTGACCTTGTGTGCAGAATGGACTGTGGACACAGCAGCAGGCAGAATGGTTTCATCTATAGAGGACTTCATGGGGAGGAAAAATTTGCTATCGTGCACAGAAATAGTTCTCACATACGCCTATATTTATACAGTGTCCGCAGGTCTGAATAGCATCTTTCGTATGGGGGTTTTGCAGCCTGTTAGCACTGCAAGAATGTCTGGGACTGGGACTGTCTTTGTCCTTGCCAACGTGCTAAAAATACCCTGCCATCTACCCCTCTTCTGAAGCTGTAAGCAGAGTTTACTTTTATTGTTTTTGTAAAATAAGGTGAAAGTTATTGGTTGTTTTTCTCAGCAGTGTTAAAGGGATTCGAATGTAGAAGGCTGTAATTCACGTCGTCTTTTCCTCATTTAAAAGAACTGCCCCCCCCCCCCCCCCCCAAACTCTAAAACCATAGAGAACAAACAACTTAGATGTTTAATATGTAAAATTATTTTATTATTTTTGGTTCTATAGACCAAACACTTCTAGAAATGAAATTTAGTAGGCAGAAGAAAACTGACGCTATTGTGTCAGTGGAGTTACCAGAGTTGCAGTTTTCACTGCTCAAAAAGCAAACTACAGAGCTGGATGGCTGTCTTTCACGGAAACTTCTTTTTTAAAAGTACATTTGACAAAGACTGCCACATTTAAGAGAGTTTTTAAGTGAGCTAATACAGTTTTTTGAGCGTGTATTTCAAATTGGGCGAGAATAAATGTAGAAAGATTAACGACTGATGACTCCCATTTGGTCACAAGAGTATAGAGTACACTACTTTTTTCCTTTTGGCCACTACTCTGCCTGAAAGTGTGTATCAGAGCATTAGGGTGTGCATAGGTGAAAACATGTAAAGAGGCTCCAGCTTCTTGTAGCGCTAGAAGTTTGAAGGATGTTTCATTGCTGTTGGACTTTGCTATTCTTAAGCACCATTAAGTTTAATGTGAGCTTAAAACCTTCAAACATGGGGACAGATATTTCCTCTCCTATTTCTCAGAGTTTTTGTTTTATACTCATTTTGAATCATGAGATTGTGATCCTGGCCTGCATTAGGAGGAGTGTGGACAGCAGGTCGAGAGAGGTGATCCTCCCCTTCTACTCAGCTCTGGTGAGACCACACGTGGAGTACTGTGTGTAGTTCTGGGCTCCCCAGTACAAGAGGGACGTGCAACTTCTCGAGAGGGTCCAGCGTAGAGCTACAAAGATGATTAAGGGGTTGGAGCATCTGTCTTATGAGGCAAGACTAAGTGAGCTGGGCCTGTTTAGCCTAGAGAAGAGAAGACTGAGAGGGGATCTTATCAACTTGTACAAATACCTGAGTGGACAATGTAAAGAGGATGGGGCCAAACTCTTCTCAGTGGTGGCCAGCGATAGGACGAGGGGTAATGGGTACAGATTGAAACACAGGAAGTTTCATCTCCATATGAGGAAGAACTTCTTTACTGTTAGGGTGACAGAGCACTGGGACAGGCTGCCCAGAGAGGCTGTGGGGTCTCCTTCTTTGGAGATATTCAAAACCCACCTGGATGCGATCCTGTGCAATGTGCTCTCGGTGACCCTGCTTGAGCAGGGGGGTTGGCCTAGATAATCTCTGGAGGTCCCTTCCAACCTCAACCGTTCTGTGATTGTGTGATTCTGTGATTTCAGTTTTGTGGGGTTTTGAGTATCAAGCTCAATATTTGTCAGTTTTTAAGTTAGCCATTCTAGAGTTAAAAACTGTTAAACATTTATATGGATGTATTGGCAATCTGGTTGTCTGTCCTGAAAAATACATTCAAGAGTCTGCCTGTATCTCAGTGTGCCTTTGGGATGTATGTTCTATTCATTCCAAAACAGCATGGCCCACTAAACAAAATCCTTAAGCATCTGAAATGGTTTTAGCTGCATGGCCCTTAGCACACCTTTGAAGAGGTGCACTGGGATTTGAGTTCTTTGATTCCTCAGAGCTGGTGGAGTATAAAACTTGTGTGCGTTGCGTCTTCTTGGAATCTTGATTTTCTTCCTTTATGCTTTCATTAAAAGAAAAAAAAAAAAAAAGGTAGATCTATGACTGTGAGCTATGCCCTTCCTTGCTGCCAGATATTTCTCATGTGAAAGAACAGCATATCATTTACAAATACAGAAAACGTCAGCTTCGTCTCTGCTCCATTCTGTCCCTGGAACGGTAAGGTAGTGCACTCAGTGGATCCCTTCTCATCTGCATGTGATGCAGTCCCACTTTAAGTCTGTTTGCTGGCATTTAGTTTATAAACTTGGATAGATTGGCACCAGTCCCTTATATCACATTTTGGTGTAACAGAAGTTTAAGACTTTTTTTCCTGTCATGTTTAATGCAGTGGCCCTTTCTTGTTACACTGGTTGTGAGCCACTTGCTTCCAAGTGGATGTGTTGCGTTCGGCTCTGTACTGTATCCACACTCAGTTTGTGAGGCTGCTGTTGTGCCTGGAGGACCTGCTGAGCTGTTAATAACTTTGGACAGGCCTATACTCCAGTTCAACCTGCTTTCTGACTCTTTTTTGAGGGTCTAGAGTTTTTCAGTGAAAGCAGGGAATATTGCTGACTCAACTCCTTTTTCTCTCTAAATTTTTTTCCCAGCTAGTCTCCAGGATGCAGCTGTTTGACTTGTGTAGCTTCTGTGGTGGCTTGAACTAAGTGTGAGCTGTAAAAGGTTACTCCTTTTTCATCACTCAACTAAATCTAAATCTGCAGTAGACCAAGATTTACTTGTGGAATTTTTGTGCTAATGGTTATGGTTGATACTCTTACATATCAATGAAAGTGAGCCCGGTACCCTTACTTTGTCCGGGATCTTTGCTAGTGGTATGATGAAATGCAGCACTCTGTCAGAGAATCAGTTTGTTTAGTTGTATCAATCCATTCTTATGTATTAATTTAACACAAACACCATAGAATGGGCTTTCTCTCAGTTCTTAAGGACTCCTTCAGCTTGTAATGGTCGTTCTCGCCAGGAATAAAGCAGGTCAAATCCGTTGGAGTCTGACATCCTTCTTAACCTCAGTGCAGTGAATTACCCTGTCATTCCCCTGCTGCTATCCTCCTGCTCTCTGAACACAGGCAGCTCATTTTAGCTGTTTGTTCCACAAACTCATTTAAAATTATTAATTTATTATGAGTAATGAGGTGTGCGCTTTTATGTGAAAGAAAACAAATCAGCTGCTGTGCAAGCCTTTCAAATTCCTGAGTGTGCTTGGAGGTGTGGGTTACAGGAGAAACAGATAGTGAGTGAAAACAAGTCTATGCTGGGCTCAGCTGCTCGAAGTATTTGTGGTGTTGTGTGTTTATTTATGAGCCTGTCTTTGCTGGGGATTCACTGCACTGTGTCCTGGTAGAGGAGACTCACAGGCAGAATGAGGAAGCCCTCATTAATCTTCCTGCTCTTGTTTAGAATTTCTTGTGCTGCCTGCTGCGGCTCCTGTTGGAGCAGGGGCTGGCCTCTCACAGTGAATTGAAATGGCTAAGATTAATATTAATCCCTTTAATACTGCAGCTCATGATATAGTCATTAGGTGACTTGGAACTAATCCTGCCCACCTAACTAGTGTGATTTATTAAATACACATGGAGGATTTAGTGTGAATACAGCTTGGTGGAATAGGCATCAAATAAATACCACTGTGTATCTGTGTTAATGCTGGCAGATTGGGACACAATTGCAGGACAGGCTAGGAAGAAACAGGAGCGCAGGGGATACTTATCATACAGTTCAGTGCAGTTTACCTTTTTTGGATTAGTAGTAATGATTGTTTTAGCTGGATACATCATGTGCTAAGAGGTAATCTCAACCTAAATGAGGCTTAAAAAATAGAATTAAGAGATTGGGTAAAACATGGATACATTTTTGCGCTGCACTTAACAGCAGAAATTGCTCAGGTTCCTTTCTGTACTGTAAGGAGATAATAGATCCTTTTAGTTCTCTGTTCTGATCCTCCCAGTGTGGTGTGCCAATTAACATCCCTTCTGCAAACATTCGAGCTACAGAGTAGGAGGACAGCTAATTAGTACTAAGCTGATGAGCATTAACCTGCTATTTCAAAATAACCAAGGCTTCAGTTCCAATGCTTCGGAAAAATAGCTGTTTTTTGTTTTTTGTTTTTCTTATGTGCATTATGGATATCTATGGAATTGTTTTTGATGTGTTATTTACTGGTTTAGATTAAGAAAGGCTAGCTTAAAGAAACAGAGCAGAAAACAATGGTGTAGGCAAAGAGTATCAGCTCCGAAGAGGCGGCTTTCCCACCTGAGCTCTGGTGACGTGCCTGTTTTGATATGGCTGGGAAGAGAGATCAAAGGTAAAACTTACCAGATGGTGGACCTGGACAACGGTGGGTCCACCATTAAAGCTGCAAATACTGCGTTGTGAGTAGTACAGGTTTCTTCACTCATCCCAAAAGATACCGTAGCACGAACTGAAGAGGCCCTGCGAAAGCTGGCAAGTAAAGGTTAAGATCTGTATGTAAAGATTTTAAGCTCTTTATGCCTATCATATGCTTTTTTCACTTTCAGTCTTTTTAGTTAAAAACATGAAATGTAAAACTTTTCTTGAGACTGAAAGCAATTTAAAGAAGTAGTAGCTTACTACCCACATGTCAGAGAAGGGATGAAAATATGGACCCAACAAGGCTGGGCCACTAACGTTTAACAGGGAAGTAAACTGGTTTGTGGCCAGATTAATCCTTCCCTGAATGTGGTACAGAGGGGCAGATTTGTTAAACCAGAGCTGTGGGCTGGAAAAGCAGAGCCAGTGTGAGGGACAGAGTATGCTGAGCTGTATTTGACATGAATTCAGAAGCAATTTCTCAGCAGACTTTATTTTTCACTTAAATTTTCAGAGAAAGGAAGTGGAGTCCCATATCTAAAGAGTGCTTGGACTCAGTAGAGATCATCTCTGTGGAAGGCAGACTTGTGGTTTACCCTACTGACGTTGTTAATATTCATACAAACAGATAAGTTTCATTACAAGTTGAAATGCTTACCTAGGCAGAGATTTGGAAGATGTCTGTTTAGTGTCATGCTAGTGTTTAACAGACTAGTCTTTCTGTACAATGGGGAAAAAGTAAGTATTATTTACCACTTTCTAACTCTGGGCCAGTCTGTTACTCAAAGTATCAGTCTGCTTTTTAGTTATGTTAACCATAAGTTCTTCCAACAAGATAGTTTCCTTCCTTGTGCTCCCAAGCTTTGTTAAAATACTTCTAACCAGCTATTCGGCATCCACAACTCCTATATCTTCTTACTTTTTTGGTTTTTAATTTCTGGACCTGACACCACCACCACCACCCCAAATTCAAAGACTTACTGTTTTGGAGTGAATCTTCTTTGAGACCTAACCCAATTCTGATCATACTAAGATCTGCGTTGCTGGGATGTCAGCCTTTAAAAGGGGATTATGAGACCTAACGGTATTGTCCTTACCTCTTGTCGCTTGGGATCAGAGTATGAAGTTGTCTGGCACTTTAAGTTTGTTTTGTTTTGAACAGTGTCATAGAAACCCAGAAATGTTTAATTATGATGGCAGCAAATCATTTTTCAGTGAGATGAGTTAAAATGTCTGGCCTATTTTGAAGAGGGAATGGGACTCTGCTTGCCTGTTCACTTGTCTTTATCAGTCAATGTCGGAATACAGCTGTGACTTCTCATAAGAGATGCAAGGTCATGCACTAGTTCTTCAGAGACCATATACAATTTCTGATAGAATAAATCTGGTTGTAGCTAAGGAAATTCAAAGTATGCTAAATATGAAGCTTGCTGAAATGTGTGTTTTGGTCTTAAACGTTCAGTCTTTTTTGTCCTATATTGTCGTTGGTCCTGACAGAGGATTGCACTATACAGAATGAATTAATTGCTGTCCAGTTAGTGATTTATCAAATTATTTTAATGTTGTCTAGTTTTCTCTAGATTTTGGATTTCAACAAGTAGTATTAATAGATAGCTGACATTCCTGTTTTTTTCTACTTTGACTTTGAGGTACCTTCTCCCTAGCCTCACCCAGTGCTGCTACATCTCGTCAGTGGCTAACAGGACAGTACAAAGATTTGTTTGGAGGACAATGAAATTCCAGTTTATGTAGGAGGATTGTCATATCCTCTGAAGTCTCCTGTATTCTGAATTGCTGAGTTGATTGTTTTTCTGAAAATATACTAGAAAGCAAAGGAACTGATAGGACTTATTGCAGAAAATAAAATTTTGCATGTAGAGCAGAGCAAGATACTTAATTGTGGCATATAAAAAGCCTAATAATGAGTAGGCAGGGAGGTCTTTTTGTTAGTTTACCTGGTGGCTGTTAATGTATTAGTCAAGTAATTTCTGAGATAATTGCTTAACTCAGAAGAATGTGTTTTAAATAGCCAGCAGTCATGATTTCTGTTAGTCTTTGAAAAGTGCTTTGTTTTGTCCTAGTTGCTTGCTGTTCAAATAGTGCACATTTGTATATCCTGAGGTTTGTTTGGTGGTCGCAGGAGTTATTTAGGATACAGTTAAGCAAAAATATTTTTTTGTAAAATGCAGCATTAACTATGCAAAGGGTAGCATAGCTTAGTGACTGATATCGCCCATTAGTACAGTTAGGGCTGATGCAATTGTCAGCTGAATTCTGTTGGAATGTCATCATACATTAATTTGTATACAACCAAGTAAAATGAGGGTTTGATGTTTCTTAAACACTCCCTACCAAAAACTTCCTAAAGTAAATAAATGCCTATAAGTTCAGTTACTAAACAATGTATAGCATTTTGAACAAACAGATACAGAATTAAGTGAAGTCCAAAAAGAATTCTTTTGTTTGTTTGTTTTTGCTTTAATACAGTCTGAAGAACTTGGCTTCTTTCTAAGCAAGGCAGCTGCTTACAGTTTCAAGGAGAACTGGAAAATATAAGGGACTGCTTCCCATGAGATAATAGTTACTGAAAGAGAAAAAAGTTAAGGTGGTACAAAAGTTAATATAATTTCAAAGTTAAGATAACTTCGTCTTCTCCTTTCTAAGAGTTACCTCTAGTGCCTGAAATTCCTGAAATTAAAACAAACAAACAAAACAAACAAAAAAACCACCCGGAATCAAACATACTTTTAGAGCTTTCCCAGATGACATAGTTAATAATAAATACTGACATCTCGAGTTGTAGGTTGGTTTCTAATCTCTTCTCAAATCTGTCTTGCCAGGCAGCCACACTCATCTGATCGTCATGCATGCATATAAGTGCAGGAACAAAGACTGCAGAGTCTGATATGGTATAAAGTAATTTGCCCCTCCCTCCCCTTGTGTATCATGGTATGAGATACCTAAAAAGAACAGCTGAATAAGCTGGTATTTCTATACATTGATGAGATCCCCCCTGAGCTTTCTCTTCTCGTGCTGAGCGGTCCCATTTCTCTCAGCCTCTCTTCACAGCAAAGATGCTCAAGTCCCTTAATTATCTTTGTGGTCCTTTGATGGACTCTCCCCCGTAGCTTTGTGTCTCTCTTGAAGTGGGGAGCCCACAACTGGACTGAGCACTCCAGATGTGGCTTCAACGTTGCTGAATGGAGGGGAAGGAGCACCTCCCTTGACCTGCTGGCAAAGCTTTGCCTTATGCAGCCCAAGTTACTGTTAGCCTTCTTTGTGGCAGGGGCACATTGCTGGATCATGTTCAACTTGGTGTCCACCAGGACCACTGGATCCTTTCCTACAAAACCGTTTTCCGGCTGGGTGGCACCAGCATGTACTGGTGCTTGGGGTCGTTTCTCCCTGGGTGCAAGACTTTGCACTTCCCTTTGTTGAACTAAGTCAGTACCTCTTTGTTTCAGGCCTGTCTGACAGTTATACTGATTTTTGAGCTAGGCTTTCAGCACAGTTCTGAGCCAGAGAGGGGCGTATGTTACCTGGGGAATCTATTCTGTGGGGGGCAATGCTTTGCAGATTTCCAAATTTCTAAAAGCCTGCATTTCATTAGCAACTCCACACCATAGGTGTCAACCAACATACTTTGAATTATTGGAAATTAACTACCCACAGCCATGAATTTGAACTTCTCCCACTGTGTCCTGATTATGTTCATGTGTGTGATTGGCACTTACTGGTCTTTTAAGGGAGTTATTTTTCGTAGTGTGTGGAAATATATATATATA
>VXAL01000422.1:5375-15436 GCA_013399475.1 Chauna torquata | reverse complement strand
TATATATGAATAAAATGGTAATAGAAATAATTTTATCAGTTTCTTAGCCAATAACTTACATTCCCTTCTGTCTCAGGGAGAAAGGCCAGCTAGAGTATAACACTGTTCTGTATTGGATATTGTAAGGCATTAGGGTCTGTAGCTGGTCAGTTCTGCAATCTCTAAAATTCAAAGGCTAGGTGTGAGTCAATGTTGCTTGTGTGAGCACTGTGGTAGATAGTTGGGACAGGCAGTACAAGTCACTGCCATTATATGTAAAAATATAAATGAACACCTGGTTGTAATTCAGCTAAAGAAAATAAACTTGCAAAGTGTATTTATTTTCATGTAATATGACTTAGGGATGGATATTGTCTGTTTTACTTCGAGTCTTGCTTAGTTTCATTGGAAGAGGACAGTGGGGAAAGAGGGAAGGTTTTTGGGTTTTGTTTTGCTTTTAAAAAAAGGTTTGTGTGCCCATTTAAGAAAAGAACCTAGAGTGTGAAAGTAGGTACTTAATGTCAGCAGGAAAGTCTGTTTTGTAACCTTGGTGAGAGCAAGTGATTAATATGTTGCTTTGAGGGTCTTTTACAAACTTTTAAGTTCGCTTATGTGATTAAATGCATAGTGAAAACTGGAACAGTGATTGACTCTAATCTGACCACCCTATGCATACTAGTTCTTGTCAAAGAGACGTGGCTGGAAAACAGTCCAGAAAATGAGCAGAATTTTGTGGACATTCATAAAATACGGGCAACAAAGCAAATAAAGAATGGTATAGTTAATTAAGGTCTTCCCCAGCTGCATTTTTTTTTTTTTTTTTTTTAAAGATGTGGGTACATAATAATTGCCTTTTGAAGGAGGTATCGTAGAAGTTCTCTGTCAGTTCCTGGCAGTGTTGGGCAACCTGAAGATGAAAGTAATCGTATATCTATGGCTACTTCACATGTTTTGTCTTCTAGCTTTCTGCTTCTGCCTGTGTAGTAGGTGAAAAATGCTTTCAGTAGAAGAAAGTGTTACTATATATTTAATCTGCTGTTATTTACTGAGTAATGAGGAAAGGTAACAGTAAATGCTAGCCTCTCTATGCCAGTCTTTTGGCATTGATAGCCCCTCTTGAGATCTCCTCTGTCAGTGAAGATGCTTCTTTGTTTTTTTTTCTTCCTTTTTCCTTTTTAAACCCTTTCCTGTCTCTCTGTAACAGACGTCTGTTGTTAGAATAAAAACCTCTATTACAAATATTGTTTGTTTTATCCATAGTCTCCTAGGCTTTCTCCAGACATGGAAGTATTCCATAGAGCACTGATCTGTCTCTCCAATAGAATAGTTCTCAGTTTCCTATAGTCTTCATACTAGTGTGGGTGAAAACCATGTGCCATTGTTCCCCCCACCATCTTTGTCTGTAAAAAAGCAGAGTAGATAGTAACCTATCAATTCTGATGCTTAAGAAGGAGTTTTCTGCAGCATGGTTAACCAATTAAAACTTCTGAATCATCCACATCGTGAAATATCATACACTTTTCAATTTTGATTTCAGATCACAGTTTGCTTTGTTTGTTCCTTTTGCAGTACACTGCTTTCAAACACTTTTTTTTCTGCACAGCACCATAACTGTAGTCTTCTAAAAAATATGAAGATTTATTTTATTTTGTGTGGAAGAGGCTGAGGGGGACCTAATTGCGATTTTCACTACCCAGAGGAGGATCACTGAAAAGAAACAGCCACATTCTTCTCAGAGGGGCTGAGAGATCCAGAGTCGTGAATTATTAGCAAGAAAAATTCTAGTTGGTCATGTGGGAAAATTCTTCCTACAGAGACTTAAATATTTAGACCATGGGAAGAGAGATGCTGTGGAATCTCCACCCATAGAGACTCAGTGTGCAACGGAACAAGGCCACTAGAGCAATGTGGTAAAACTCCACGGCTGTCCTTTCCATCAGCAGGAGGTTGACGTAGGTGACCTCCAGAGATCACTTCCAACCTGAACCCTTCTGTGATTCTGTGCTGGTTGATCTTGGTAATTCTTAATCTCCACCATGCAGTTATCTCTGACCAACTAGGTGCTACCTGTTGATTTAAAACATAATTAGTTGATCTTTAAAATCTGTGTACACAAACACACACACACACACACTCACCTATTCACTCTGTACAATTTCTCTTTTTATATACTTGGGTGGAACAGATGTGTCTTAAATCTCTGCTCAGGTGACTTCTGTGTTGACATATCTAGTCTTAAACAGTGGAATCAGCTCTTCCAGACCATAGACTTGACTTTCCAGTATGTTCAAAAAATGTGGGAGCAAGGAAAGGGAAGGACTACTTCCTTCAATTTAATATATTTTTTTCCCCTCCTGTGGCCTCATATCTGTTTGAAATGTGAAGTGAATCTGAAGGATTCTGCTGTTCCCTAGAGCATGTCATTATCCATTTGAAGGAACCTAGCAGGTGAAGCTAATATATAAGGAGCATTTCTTTTTCTCTGACTCTCTCAAATGCACACAGTTGTGGATGTTTGTACTCAGCAGAACCAGTGTGAAATTTAGTCACAGCCACAGCATGTGTTCCAATTTTCCAGGGAAACTTTCTCCCAGCTGTGGATTAACCCCTTTATCTACTCTGCTTTCTGGCTCCAACATTTTGTGAAATTTCAGTGAGCAATTTCTGTGGCCAAGGAAGCCTTGAGAGCTGGAAGAAGGGTTGTATCTCAATGGTCATATTGGGGAAGGTAATAAAATTAAGTAAGGTTGGGTGTTGATGGGATGTGTATAGGAGGTTTTTTTAGTTTCTTTAGAACAGTTGAGACACTGGCATTTTTGCAAATTTTGTTATATAATTCCAGTAGTCCTCCATTTTGCTCGATGCTAGTGGCAAATATAAACTGAAATTAAACTGCTTACAGTAGTCTGTAAGTGAAGCTTGCTTAATGTGAGTACTGCCATACTTTTGCAAGGGTTCTTAACCCAGTGAAGCTGCATTCAGATGAGGAGTTTTGCCATCATAACTCTCAAGCTTAAGTTGATAAACTTAAGGGCTAAAGATAAAGCCTTTTTTCTTTTTTTTTGTCTTGAAGCAGAATGTTGTGCTAAGAGTGTGGGTTTCTTTCCTGTTTGTGGGAGGAATCTGCTTGTAGGTATGTTCTTGTTTCAGTTTTGCAGTCACTTGTTAGAAGACCTCTTATAATGAGGAATGTGTTTGACTATTTTATTTTTCTGCATGAGGAAAGCATGTCTTGAATTATATCTGTTACCAGTGTGTCTTTATGTATATTGGGGGGGAAAAAAAAAGCTTCCCATCAGAGTGCTGGTATAACATGAGCATGCTGGCCCTGTTACCGATTTCCCTCTTAAAAGGGGGTGTATTTTATATTTCCAGATTTAAAATCCTTATGTTACTGAGGTAATTAACCCTAGTCTATAATGTCCTAGTAGTAAGATGATTCCAGAGCACACAATGATGTGGGGTAATATTTTAGACCATTCTTTGAAAGAATGTTGTCACAAATGTGAAAAAGTAATGCACTGTGCTCAGCACTGCCCATAGCAGTCAGCTTTAGGCAGAGAGTGAATTAGATGCTCGGTTGTAGAGGAGACATGGTACTTTGGAGCACGCTGTCTACAGCTGCTTTTTCCCTTTGGCCATATGAAATTAAGAAGTGGCATCCTCTGTTCGCTGCTGCTCTTTTCACTCATTTCTCTATTTGGATTCTTTTTGTAGTGTGATTCAGTCCTTCGCAGAGCAGGAAAATGGCATCTTCAGACTGCCTGCTGCCCGATCACAGCAGTTTCAGTTGGACACTTAAAAGCTGAAGCAGGTGCTGGAAACTCTATTCTCCCTTTGGTCTGATTCACTGAGTGCCAGCCTTCAGCTGAGGAATGGGGAGGGGAGGAGAGCTGGTTTTTTGTGACCGAAATCATGGACTGATTAATACTTGCAGTGCTTCAAACAGTAGCGTCAAGGCTTCATAAATTAACCCTGAACTTAGCGAAGCTTGAAGTGATTGCAGTGTGATGGGGGGAAATCTTCTAGACCTGAAGTTGTGACTTTGGACCAAGGTGCTTTTAGCTTGATGATCTTAATAGCTGCAGCAACCACCATATCTTTTTAAGAGAAGGCAGGAACCATATGATCTATTTCTGCTAGTTTTCTGGAAGCCCCTACCTTTGGTAGACTGTGGGGGGGTTTGTTGTTGTTTTGTTTTATTTATTTATTTATTTATATTCAGTTCAGTCACAGCCTGAGTCTGCAGCTTCTGTTCAGAAGACCGGTTTCGAAAATTATGAATGTTTTCTAGGGATAGTTCTGGAATGAGCTCCTGTTTTGTATTTAATTATTGCCAATTCTAACCAGTAGAAGGTCTGGGAAGGGGACCTCTTCACTCAGTGAATGTTAGAATGTCTACATTTGTAATGCAAAATGTCAGAAAGCTTTTTTGTTTGTTTGTTTCAGAGTAAGCACAAGTCAGAGTTGGAATAATACAGGCAGGAGGAGACAGACCTCTGGAGGTCATCTGCTCCAAACCCCTGTTCAAAATAGGACCAGCCTGGAAGTCAGATTGTTTGCAGGGTTACAGCCAGCTCAATTCTGAATATCTCTAGGGCTGGAGCTCCCACAGCCTCTCTGGGCAAACTGTTCAGTTGTTTGACCACACTTTTTTAGGAAAGGGCTTTCATAATATCTAATTGGCATTTCCCTTGTAGCAGCTTGTGTCCACTGCGTCTCATCCTTATCTATATTCTTCCATTGCTTTATTGCTATTAGAAGAGACTCTTTTCCTAAAAGTGTGTGGTAATATGAGGATGAAGAGACATTCTGCCATGTTTGGATTAGATTAGAAACTTTCTCATGTGCTAGTTGGGGGAAAAAGCACAATAAATGCTTCTGCTGTGGGCTTTTTCAAGGGCTGTTGTTGATTCCAATACGTTCTTGTAAGCTATGGGGTTTCTGGACCTGTGGCATGTAACAACAGTAACAGTTGTTGTGTAACAGTGAGCGCTGAGTCTTGAACAAGGTTATCAGTTGAACTTGGGTGTTTGCTTCCAAACCTTGACCTAGAAATTGCAGTAGTCTTTGAGTGCAGGGTATTTGACAGGTGGAAGGAGTGCAAGGAGGAGAAAACCCCACAGCTAATTAAGGGTTGTCTGAGGAATAATTTTGGTAATGCTGAATGGGTGTAAGAAGGCATGAGAGAGGAAAGTATTTTGAAAGGTTTATCTTTAGACAGTGCTTAATTAATAGCCTTACCTTTGTGGAAATCTAATTGAGACGTTACAGACCAAAACCTTTTTGTAGAAGCCTTGTAGAAGCCTCATGTCTCAATAGTCTAGACCAGGACTTACATGTAGGTGTTTTCAGAGCAAATACTAGCTCATGCATCATTTCCACATGTTACTGGAGAGCAATGAAAGAGTTAAAGTGAAACATTACTTGGATTTTTTTTCTCCCTTAGCCACCATTAGCAGGAATAACTTTTGCTTCTGCTCATCTCCGATCCTTGTCTGATGCTTATTTTTTGTTGTTGTTGTTGTTGTTGTTAAAAATATTCTTTTTAATTCAGTGTGATAAAACATCCGTTATTTGTAAGTTGGCTGAGCATAAAGTATTTTGTTATAAAATGGTCATCCATCACTGGAGGCTGGGGGCTGCAAAAAACATTAACTGTGCACTTTTGGCTGGAATGCAGCTTCTCCAGAATAATGCAGCTTCTGTGTAAAGTATGCAGCATAAAAAAATTGACCATTCAGGAAAACAGGTGCTCGTCTTGCTCTCCCAGAGCTTTGGGATTTCATCCCAAGTTTTTGGAAGGGCCCTCGAAGTCCTTCTGTACCTAGAGTCACTTTCTGGTTTTAAGCACTGGCCTCAAAGCTGAGCAAGATACTGCTCTGTATCAAGTGGTTTCATTCTGACAAGGCCGTGAGAATTTACTAGCTGTTTAACTGCTGTTTTTTGAAAAAATGATGTACATTTTGATGTACATCCTCATTCATTAGCTCCCCTAAAAGTTAGGGGTTTTCAGTAGAGTTCTTTGAGTGGCCACTACTTGGCCACTCATTTTTGGGGCGTCAGTGTTAACTTGTTTCAAGATGTGACTCCAGTACATCCCTGTTAATTTCCCTGATACTTCACAAACTGAACTCTGAGCTACTGGTTCTCTGTGTGATAAATCATAAAAGGTATTTTTATCTTATGTTGTACAGTGCTTGTCATATTTCCCTAACTTATATATGAACTTGAAAAATAGTTTCCTTCCGCAAGAATCTTAGTTAACTTTTGGTTTGAGGGGAAAGGGGGATGATAGGACAGGAAGCCTGTGTAGGATTGCTATTCAAGTGAGTTGCTTTGTTGAGATTATTCCTAGGTAACTTAATGGTGCAGCACTTAAGAAGGCCAAATATCTTCCCTTTTCATATGAGGAACTGTAGCAGAAATGAATTGACTTGCCCAGAAGTGTGAAGGGGAGATGAGTAGCAGAGGCTGAGAGTAAAACTGCTTTACCTACCTCTGATCAAGAGCCTTGCTACCCTCTGATGCTCAGCTTATTTGCATATATGCTTATATCCTGTCAGAGCAAAGTCTATCAGGTCTAGGCTTAAAAATCTAAAGGAAGTTATTCTGTCTCTGCCTTTTAACCAGGTCTTGGAAGCAAATGCTGTTGAAGTATAGTGATTCCATCCCAAAGGTCGTTGTAGCAGAAATGCTAGGGGTAAGAGGTTAAAGCAGAGTAGTGTCCACTGACCCATTCCGTGTGTGTTGTGTATTTCGCTTGGAGAGCCAGACTGCTTTGTGCCCTAAGGGTAGGAGAGAAGGACTGAAGAAGCCTATGAAAGTGTGTGAACTGGGGGTGGCTTGAACAAACAGTCATATTTATCTGCGTGAATTAAAGTTTTGTGCTGGGCTGTTATTTTTAAATCATGTACTAGACAACATGCAGTCAGTAATGGTCTTTATAAAGTTAGGACAAGATCACTCAGCTGAGCTTCCAAAGCACTCTAGTGCTTTCTTCTGTCACGGGCATATAGTACATCAAAAACATTAGCAGTAGACTGAAATAGATCTCTTTGGCAATTTTGTAGAGACTGAAACCAGTGTTCTCTTTCTAAGGAATAGTGGTAGTGTCCTGTGTACCAAAGAGTTAATCATACTTCTTATACAAGTCTGCTGCTCAGGATACCGGTTATTTGTCATCTGTTAAATTAATACATCAAAGAAGCTGTTGCACTAAGGAGCAGGTCCATGAGGTGGTTTATGTCAGTCCATGCCGCACCTGAGTCTTTAGTTGGTGTTTGGAACCTTCCCAGGAGATAGATGAGCTGTCAGTATACACATGGACTCTCTCTGCCCTGAGAAACTCTGTCTAAATTGGGAATTTGAACAGAAAAAAATTGTCCCAGATTGCAGCTGATCATTAGCAAAGGTGTTGCAGAGAGAGCTTTGACTCAGTCTGATGCTTCAGAGTAGTATCATGTTGCCTCATGGAAATAGTTGCGTTCATAGGCTACCTGTATTTGTGTGCATTCTGAAATGGTAGTATAAGTAGGATTTGTAGCGTTGCTTAGACCTCCTGATGGAAATCACATCAAAATGCTCGATAAGTTTATGGAACCGGGTGGGCACAATATGCGAAATCATCAAATCCAAAACTCTTCAATTTTGGTCACACCAGCTTCTTCAGACAGTGTGAGTGGAACAAGATCAATAGTATTTAACCGTACAGACTATATAAAAAAAGTGTTCTTGTCAAGTTTTCTTGACCAAAACAATCCCGCCTTTGGTTTAAGAATGTCAGTTGTGGCCCTCACCAGCAAAGATCATCTCTTCCTGAGGAACAGCTGGTTCAGGCTGAACCCTGAACAGCACCAGTGTCTTGGTCTTGCTGCTTGGAAGAGGATACATTCTGAACTACCTGTACCTTTTTTCTGCTGAAGGTATATCACTTCTATTCAACTAAGTATATAGACCCTCAGAGTCTAGAGGAACAGACGGAATAGGAATCTAAAAGTACTTTTGCACCTCTTGTCTGTTAGGAAACTTTCCTCTTTTGCGATGGTTCTGTGACTCTAGTAATGTGTTTTGTTAGTGCAGGCTAAATTACTGTCTTCAGATATGGGAAAGTATAATGCTTAGACTCCAGCTGGTACAGGATGTAACTGCTCGTGTATTCCTCTGTCCAGACTGCAAGATCATCATACCTCTTATGAATGTGTAGAATCCCTTCATTTTTTCACAAGGATTTTTAGCTCATTTCAATTCCTTGCAGACATTTTATTGTTTTACAGCTGTCTTCTGATGCCTGATTACAGGATGTGGGGAAAAATTGTGTTAAATGGGCTTGAGGACTTATGTAATCTTGTTTCTATAATTAAGATACATCCTAGCTGGTGGTCACTGAAGATGAATTGTATTCATGGATCTCTTCAGTTTCAAAAGCTGTAATTGAGTGTTAAATCTTGGCCTTCTGCTTCCCTCGTGTACCAGTTTTGTACATCAACACCTTGTATTAGTAGATCAGTCTAGCGTACAGCAGTATGGATAAATTCATTTGTTTCTAGGAAGTGCATTCTCAAGAATGTAATATTTACTTGTTTTCATCATTCTAGGAGTTGAGCTGTGTTTCAGTGGTGGCAATGTGGATTTTTACTTTTGTGTGTGTACATTCACTGCTTGCTTCAGCATTGCTGTAGAAAAAAAAAAAGTTGCTTAATGTTTTTATTGTTGCAATGTCTTAAGGCAACAGTAGGATTGACTGCCACCAGCCTAATTTTTCTCCCTTTTGCTTCTGTTCCCTGGTGTCCCTTTTCCATCCCTATAAGTTTGAAACTAATATTCCAAAGACGTCTTGCATCCTGCTCCCCTGAGGCTCCTATTTTGCATCTGTGGTAGCTTAGGGTATTGGTGCTTTAGCTCTGGGAATTGTTTTGCCGTTAGCACTTGGAAATTTTACTTTCTGGTAGTAACAGGATGAAGCACGATGTCTCCTAGACTGGTTCAGGTTGGATAGAAGAATTTGTGTAAGTCATAGCAGGATGTATTAAACCTTGGAGAGATTTTTGTCTGTCTCACTGATGCTTTTTAGATTTTCTGGCAACACAAGAAACGTCTTAGCTTGTTTGGGATTTGCTGTTCTTCGATTTCGTTTTAATTTTTCCCCTTGGCACTCATTGGCTTCCCTTGAGGGAGGGATAAACAGAAGGGGGTAATGTCCAGACAGCTAATTGATGATAAAATTATAATTCTTTTTTTCCAACCTTCTAGAAATAGTGAACCTTTCCTTTGCACAACATGGTGAATTTGCAATGAGAAAGCTATTCATAGTGTGGTAGACACACAAGGCTGTGGAGAATTACTGTGCTTTAAAATACCAGGGAAGAAAGTTTTAATTTCTCCTGGGCTTTTAAATTGCCTACATAGTTTGGGCCTGGTACCATGCAGGACGTGTATAAAATACCATGGCAGAGCAAGTACAGCGACTGAATAGAGTTCTGTATAGTGTCACAACCTAATTGCTCTTCCTTCGACATGTGCCAATTCCTTTTAGAGAGGAAGAAGAGTGCTTAAACTTGACACACATCAAACTTGTGCTGTCAGTAAGATGGACGGATCAGTCCATCCTCAGGACTTGGCTGTGTGCAGTGCAATTCCCCCTAGGTTTCATTTAGCCTAGTCGGCCTTGTTAGAGCGGCCATGCTCTCTTTCTCGTATTAGGAGGGAACCTTGGGAAACCTGGCCCTAATTCACAACGGCAGCAAGATCAATAACTATCAGTGTTTGGTCAAGGGCAGATGAATTTGTCATGGGATGACTGCTTTTTGCTTTGGTTTAGTTTGATTTAGTAATTTCATTTAGTCGAATGTCTCTGCATTTGAGGACTGCCCGTGGGTTCTGAAGCTCAGAGCCAGTGCAGGTTCATCACGAGAGCTGGCTCTGTCATGTGTGTGTTACTTTTCTGTAAGAAATCTTTTGAAGCAATTTCAGCTGGTTCTAAACAGGGATAAAAGATGAAGCTTACCTGTGTTTCGGTGATGTACTTTTGTCAGGCTATGCAGATTTTTCATTACAGATTTTTTAAATTCAGTTTATAAAAC
>VXAL01000420.1:9251-64308 GCA_013399475.1 Chauna torquata | reverse complement strand
GCTTGGTGTCTTGGAAATATAGACGGTATTATAGTTTTTCATATTTTGAACTCTCAAATATTTCCCAAAGAAGATGTAGTTCTTTGTATGAGTTTGGAGAAATGAGGCTTTATTTTCTTCACAACCTGTCACAAACCCTTAAAAAGTGCCACTGTTTCATGAGTAACAAAGTGAAAACCACTGATTTGCTCTAAAAACTACATGTGTAGAAATGACTAGTCTGTCTCGGGTGACCTCTGGAATTCCTCTGACCTAAAGTCAGTGGACAAAATTTAGAATCTACTATAAATTAGTCGTAGAAGATTTTTCTACTGTCAAGAAATAGATATAGTAAGATACATGGAATGAAACTGTCTTCTTCAGGTTCCTTATCTGGCCATTTCAAAACCTAATAGGTTAGGTTGTGTTAAGACACCAACACATTTAGATGGCTAAAGCAGGTGATGCAAATCTCATTCTTTAAGTCCCTACACAAAACTGCTCAAGATCTACAAAATAAGTTTGAACTTGCAATACAGTTCAAAAGCTTTGTGTACAAGTAAAAGCCTTGAGTTGCTTCAAATTCAATGGTTTTAGAAAAACAGAAATTGCTCAGGTCGTGCTTTGTGTGTTTGTAGAGTAGTCCTTGTTTCGGAAAAACCTATTAAAGCACACAGATTCTGAGAGCTGAAAGAGGCACTGAAATTTTTGATAGATGCACTAAAGACACAGTTTGTAAAATGAATAGAGGAGACCCCAGCTTGTACTTTGAACAAAGCCATGCACTTTTTCTGTGAGGTCAATGTAAATAGACTCAACTATTTGTGCATCTAGTAGATTCCTGTATTCTTTAAAGACTTTCTTACTCAGGATAAACAAGGCTTTGTTGAATAATATCACATGGTACAGAATAGTACCCAATTCTTACAGCTGGAGAGGTTTTGTTCTTATTGGAGACAGACTGTCTTAGAGAGAGTACATGCAAAGATGGACTCGTACGCTTCTACTCTACCAGCAACAGTGAGCTGTTCTTCAGGAGTAAAAATACAATTTGTTAGGCAGAAAAATAATTTCTTGATTAAGGCACTGTACTGGGTCTGTCTGGAATGGAGGTAACTTTCCCCACAGCAGCTTGTATAGTGCAATAGGATAAAAAACAGGATTCCATTCCCATACATTATCTACTTTTTTAGTCAATTCCCAATGATTTTGAAGACACTACCTAGCAATAAAATGAGAAAGAAAACATTACTGTGGAGATACATTCTGGATTACCTTGATTAACTGTTGGAAAAACATTGGAATTTTTAGGCTTACCCTATAGAAATCTAAATTCAGAGATGTAGAGGTTCGTCTGTCCTCATAAGAAATAAGTATGCAGGAGGAAAAGAGATCTTCAGATTCATCAAGTCCAGCACTTTTCTGTTTTTATCAGAGGCAATTATGCTATGCAAATTCTATCCTAAATTTACCAAATTTTATGTTAAAATGAGTTATGGTACTTGCTCAGTGAAAGCTAGAGACTCCTTCTCTCAATAGACGTATTCCTGCTTGTAGTCCGTATTATTTACAGTAAGTTTCTGTTGTGCCAATACTGCTTGATTGCTCATAGGTCTGTAGACGTTGCTCTGCGATGTTGGCTCTGAGTTGGGTTCACAGGATGGATTTCTTCAGAACAAAGCTCTACTTTCTGATCTGATGGAGTTAGAAAGGGAAACAGCATCTTTTAGTAAGGTTGGAAAGTTTTTGGAAGGTTAGCTATACCATTTTTTTTTTACGTAAATGGTCTGTTACTGAAGAAACATACTTAACATAGTATGATCTATTGTCAGTACACAAGGTTGGCATTTTTTTTCTGTTTCCTTAGATTCATTTAATTGACACAACTGAAATATATGCGAAAAGCTTCATAATAGGCAGATATGCTACTAAGAGTGTTAGAATGTTATTACTGAAAGAAGCAGACTTCAGTCAAACTTTCGTGCATGCAGGTCATTTCCAAACAGCCGTGCTACTGAGATCACATTAACAAGCTAGTAAAGACCTCAGTAATTTTTTTTTCTCATGTTTTTATAGACACTACACATGCTCACACATGCTCATCTTTTATATGGAACTACTCCTGGTTAATTAGAGCAACCCTTGCCAGCAGACTTTCAGTTTCTTTTTTTTTTCTTTTTTTTTCAATTCTAAGATGCAGGTTGTCATATCTCCTCTTTTGAGCACATTAAACACTTTCAGTTGATAGGATATAAAAATCTATTATTCTGCACAGAGTGTAACTCCCTCTCGTTTTCATTGTGTTTATCCTTTAACAAGGTAATAAATATCAGTTAGTCACCCAGACAGAGGCCAGATATGGAAGACAAGCTGAGTTTCACTGTCCAAAGGGAAGAAAGGTGACTCAGAGGCAGACAGGGTCAAATTCATGTATGTCTGCTCAGGGCTACCCGTTTGATCTCCCTGATGAGGGACTTGGGCTCTGCATTTGCTTTGGGTCCACTTGTCAGCAGAGAACCAGAACTGTTAGAGCAGCAGCAGCAGGGGAGATGGAGAGATCACATGGAGCAAAACCAAGAGGCATAAAAAGTCAATATGAGAGAGGAGATCCTGGAACCAGTTTTTTTTTTGTTTTTTGTTTTTTAAACAGAAAAAATAGGTTGGTCAGAAAACCTGTGCAAACCAACAACGGACCCAGTGATACCTTTTGCTTTTACAGAAATTCTGTGCTATTTTAATTTTTAAAATGAGATCTTGTCATGGTAATTAACTGACTTCATAAAACAATTTTACAGCTGAGAACTTAAAATTCATAAATCTTCTGTTTGAGCAACAGCTATGAAAGTTTGTGGAATTTAGGGAAGAGGGCAACAATTGCAGACAGATATTGTGTCCTTTAATCCATTGTTCTTCATCATAGCCTGAAATGTGGGTAGAGATGGACAGATGCTCTAAAGAAACTGAATTCTACTTTCTAAATGACTTAGGAGTCATCATCGACAGAGCACAAAGTGAAAACCATTAGCGGTGTATTAGCTTATATGACCTTCAGGAGCTGCTATGATAATACATTTTTAATTTTTAAATGTATTCAGTAAACTAGAAAAGGCTGTTTGTTCAGTTAACATCACTTAGGTGACTTAGGGTGACTGATTAGGTCACAGTTAACTCAACCACTTGCAATTATTTCTCCTTATCCTTGTCGAAGGACATGTAAGAGAATTGAAGATGAGAGAGCAGAGGAAAATGGAAGGAAAGAGGGGGATCAAATAGAAAGAATCAATCTTTATGAGAATGAATGACTTAATGATGATTGTTGGAAAGCTTATATGGTGTTTTTGTTGACATTCTGGATGTCCTTAAGTACCACACAGTAAATGATGAGTTAAAAAAAAAAGAAATAACAGTCCAAGTAGTGATTTTCATCCAGTTTTTGGGCTAATAGAAGCAAATGTTTTGTGGGACAAATGTCAGGGAATTTTGTTGGGAGATGACTATAATCTGAGCACTCCAACAGGCTAGACGCAAAGGCAGCTGTCAGTTTTGGCATTCAGTAATCTTTGATTGCCTGGATTTGCAGCCTTAGAGAGTATCTTGTAGAATAGTTTTTTATCATGAAATATCTGAAGGTTTTTTTTTTCTGTGTGTTATTGCATCACATGGTTCCAATTTGGGTCATTGGACAGATTGGAGACCTCAGATCCATAGAAGAAACATCTGTCTCTTCAGCTGCCTCAGTGACAGACAGCTGTAGGAGGTCGTTTTCCATCACATGGCCAATGAATAGGAAAAGAAGAAAAGTATAGCTTGGTGGTGGGATTTACTGATGCGGGCTGACAAAAAAAATTAAGTCTAAGAAAAAGAAATCTGGGGTTTCTCCCAATGCATCAGTTCCTATTGCTGTCTGAGTTTATCCTTTTTCCTAGTCCTGACAAGGTATGTCTCTTCTTCCATTCCCATCCTTTTCAACACTTTTTTCAGGCTTATGACAATTTCTTATGACAATTTCCATTTTTCATCATTCTGTATGTCATTGTAACTCTTGGTTATCATTCTCACTGGTTTCTCTTTTTTTGTTTTTGGTTTTGTTTTTTTATTTATTTATTTTTATTTTCTGTATGCCTCTGTACAATGCTGTTCACCCTTTTATTCCTTACTTTTTGGTAAACCAGTCAATGCTCTTTTTTCTTTTTTTTTTTCTTTTTTTTTTTTCTTTTTTTTTTCCATGCTTCTTGAGCATTTATGTTGCAGGATAGGCTGCTGTGAATTTCAATGAATTTTGACAAAGGTTAGTTGCAACAAGTAATCCTTGCACTAACAGAGCCTCTCAGCTCTGTAATAAGGTAACAGATACAATGAATTGTGGTTCATCAGTATCTAGAAGATGTAAGACATTATTCAGAGTAGAAATAATGGTTTTTGTATATTATCAAACTCCCCAAAGCTTCCTTTGAACATGCACAAACATTAATTTTTAAATGAGTTTATCTATCTATCTATATTTACAAAACTGTACAAATCTTTACCACTGCCCTTTTAACCTGGGCATATTTCAAATTCCTGGACCTATTTCAAAGTATGGAAGCACTTGTATTTCTCTGTGATTTGATAGTAAACATTTTTTAAGAAATTTCCATTCCCCTAAATCTTGTTATTGGAGAAGGTTGTACCATATTATTTGAAACTTTCAAAATCACATGTACTGTGACACAGACATCTGACAGAGGACACATTATCCTGAACAGTTTCAGGTTTAGAAAATGATAAGCCTGTTTTGAAATCTTACAAGTGAAAGCATTAAGCTACATTAAGTTTAGTTGTTCCCAGCAAGGAACCCTGTAACAACTAGTTGTGTGAGTGTTTTTTCCCTGCAATATCCATATCTAAGAATCTAGGCACTGTATTATAATTGATGTAATATTAGAGTTCAAGCAGTTCAAATGACTTTAACAGAACTGATTCCTGTTTGCTTCCTTGTCCATAAACCCCTCAAATTCTGCCTTTAATACCGGTGCATCTCTTCAGAGATTTAGGGCAGACCAAATAGCATGACATGTTTTATTCCACACCAGAAACTTAGGTTATTGTTTTTAGTCAACTTTTTACATCCTATCCTTTAATAATCTACTGAAAGCAGTCATCTATACATTGAATAAGCTATGTTATCTTCCATGCAACTGTGAAAGCAGCCTCCAAATATTCTACCTGAAGGTTGCAATCAGTCAAATCATGCGTTATTGAGAGAGAAGGCGACTTAGGTTCTGTTCACTGTATAGGCAAACAGTTTTAGGAGGACTTAGTTTTCTTGAATACAGTAGATAGAACAAATATTTGTCAAGTTGACAAATAGGAGGGCTGATAAACTCTAGATGGGACTCTGTGCAGTTGTAATAGCACCTGGTAGACTAATAAATGAGCAGAATGAGTGGAACATTTCCCCTCTGGAGTATGCTGGTTACAGACTCTTCTTTTAGAGAACAAAGCAGTGTTTTCCTTCATCTTCTCCCCAAGAGACAAAGATTTCCAAGCCTGATGATGTTAACAAGAAAGTATGACCTGATAACACCGGAAACAAAAGCCCTTTTCCCACAGGCCTCAGAAAAAAAGTCTGTGCTTCATCATAAACTCTATTCAGGAGAAACTTTATTTATTTATTTATTATCTAGAATCATTATTTCTGTCCAAGAACTGTAGTATTTCTTTCTTACAACTGCAAATAATATTTGGATAAGGTTGACCAACTTTGCAGATAAGGCTAAGAATGAAATCTTTAAAGAGGCACCTGGCAGCTCCCATGAACCTATCATTCACTTAGCAGTTAGCAATAATTATTTGAAATCAATTGCTTTTGTATTGGGTGTCCATGGCAAGGCGTTGGCAGCAGGGGAGCCTCTGTGAGACGAGGCCAGGGCTGCTTCATGCTGGACACGGCTGGTTCCAGGTGGTCCCAGCCAGTTCTGGGTTGTTCCACAACAGCCCCACTACAGGACACAGCCAAGCCCATGAGCAAAACTGGTGGTATCTCTGGGAAAAACGTGTTTAAGAAAGGGCAGAAAAGACTGGCAGAGGATGGGGTTGGGGAAGTGAAAAATGACCTTGCAGACACCACGGTCAGAGAAGGAGGAGGTGAAGGTGCTCCAGGGACCAGAGCAGAGATTCTCCTGTCACCCACAGAGGAGATAGTGGTGGAGCAGTTATTTCACTGCAGCCCATGGAGAGGACCACAGTGGAGCAGATATCCACGCTGCAGCCTGTGGAGGACCCCATGCTGGAGCAGGTGGATATGTCCTGAAGAAACTGTGGCTTGTGGAGAGCCCATGCAGGAGCAGGGGTAGAATGTGAGAAGGTGGAAGCAGCTGCATCTTCTCATACGACACCAAAATCTTCATGACTGCAGGTCATGAGATACAAACCTCGCTCCTCAGAAAACTGAAGGAATGAGTACCTCTGGAAGCTTGACCCCACATAAGGGACTAAGACTGGACCCTCCCTAATGCCCATTTTGGTAGTCTGGATTGCTTCATCCTACAGCTGGTGTCCGATTACCTTATAACCCTGTGCCAGTCCAACTTGTTAACAAGTTGTATGATGTGGCTGTAAAGGGGCCACAAATAGAGACTTGAGCTCTCTGAAAGGCTCTGAAGCCTTTGTATGGACATGTGACTTTAAGTGAGAAAATCTGACTAAGCATATGCCAAGTTCACACCCTGAATTTCTGAATTTCCACTATTACAAGTTTGACCAGTAAGTTTAATCACAGCCCTGCTGGATGTCCCATGAAAACGAAAGGGATATAAAATGCTCAGAAACTGAATTCTTTCTGAGGTTATATGTATTTTGTATTTTTGTTTTCCTAAGGAAAGAAAAACAAAATATAGTTCTGTTACTTGTGCTTATTTTTCCAGTAGAAGTTGGAAAATTGAAATTTTCCACAAAAACATTATTTTTCAGACATGGGTCAGTTTTTCCCAGTCAATCTACCAGTACATTGCAACCCAGCTTCTAATGGAAGTTGCTGTGAAGCAAATGCTGGTGGAAGATTTGGTGCTGAAAATGTCAGAGACAATCACATTTTGACGGCAATCTGAAGTGAAAAGGAGGTGGGTTTGAGGAAAGCAAAATCCACAGAACCCTATCATCTATCCTTAAGCGGGAATTTAAGGAAGGTTGTATGTAGCAAAGGAGTGTATAATATTCCCCTTTGAAAATTAATGAGATCCTCCATCATTCTTCTTAGCCTTGCTAACAATGCATGACAAAAGCTCCTAGATTAACAATGTCATGTCAAGAGGTGTGATACAATAAAAAATTGTGGGGAAAAAAAAAAAAAAAAAAACAGCCTCTGCTCAGCTTGGTTCAGGCTGGATGTGCTAATTTGTTTCTGGTCTTACTGTTGTATTGTCTTTATTCATCTTGGTTTAAATATCTCTTTATTTCTGTTGCAGATGTATCTACAAGTCTAGTTATAAACCTAGGCTGTGTTATTTACAAACAGAAAGAAAAATCAGCAGTGATTTTCCTTCATCTATTTTGTTTGGATCCACTAGGTTTCATGCCATGCTACAGTACTCAATTAACTATAAAGAGAAATTAAATTCAGTTGAAAGCTGCATGTTCAAGTTTTTTATCTACACTTGGCAAAAAACAAACAAACAAAAAAACTAATAATGTAACTCTTTAAGTTGCTCAGCAGTCTTCCAAAAGTGGATAACAATATTCACTGAATGCTGTGACTAGTTTTTGAACATGAGTCCAAATATACGTTCTCCAAACTCCACTACGCCTGATCTTACCATGATTCAAAAGTGTGACACTCACACAGTGTAGCAAGAAGCTGTAACCCATATTTTTCATTAATATAAGTGTAAACAGCAAAATTAAAAGTTATCATGAGTGAAGAGGTGTATATTGGCTGTGCTATAATTTTTTTCATTCCCTAATAGAATCTGAACAGTCTTTTGCTCAGTAAAAGCTTTTAAAAACCAAACTCTACTAAGATTTAAACAGAAGTTTGACCTTTTCGAGGGATATAATTGATTGGACATTGTAAATTATTGAAACCCAACTGATTATGCAAGTAGGTAATCACTTGCACAATGATTGGCAGCAAATGATGAGGAACCAATAAAATGCATATGCTTAGAAACAAATGACTTGTAAAGACTCTAACTCGTACATGTCAGGTAATTTAATCATAAGGAATGCGAGCTGTGACCTCTGAGTGGGATGTGGTAGTCTGGCACTCAAGAAGGTTGCAGAGGATGATGCATTGGTCTTTAAGATTTCAGCAAACCTCTTTATTTTCTGCTTATCATCCTAAGAAATTTGTGGAATCCATATATCTACATGCCATGCTGTAGCATAATACCCCACAAAACATGGTAAGTTTTCTCTTAGTCACTCTTTCTTTTCCTCCACTTCTTTTCAAAAGATGTGCCTGAATGTTTCCCAGCAATTAAGCACCATTTCAATCCTCAGAATAGAATCTGAGTGAAGTTAAAAAGTCTGTAAGGCTGGTGGATCTCAAGACTGGGAAGAACTTCACCCTTTACATGCCAAGCTAAAAATAATTTTCTTCCCAATAATCATTAAAAGCAACAGAAGATAGATTGTTTCATTTCATTTTCTGAATGCACAGTTTTTGTTCTCAAAAGGCTTTCCAGAAATAATCAAAGACATTTCTGAAACAAAAAGAAGTGCCAAGCACTTTCTTTTCAGCCCAGCAGAGGAGCAATCAGATCCTTTTTTCATGATAAAAAAAAATTTGCAGACATTGGACACTGCTGTTGAGGTGCCTATGCAACATGGCAGGCTGAGGCTAAACCTGTGGTATTGGCATTTACATCACTTCCTACATGCTTCCAACAGAAATGCTTTAATAACCACAAAGTCTGAAGCCAAGAGAGGCAAAAAAGCACTGTCTCCTAGCAAGGACTGTCAGACCTGGGCTTCCTGCATATTCTGTGAAGAGAAGTAGCCAAGATAACTGAGCTGGTGGCTGCTGTAGGTAATCTACCAACTTACTCACTGTAGGAATTTTTTCATATAGGCAGGCAGCATGCATCCTTCTGGACCATAAATGGTTTGAAATGTTCCTTGTTCTCTCACCATTAGAACCTAAAGTAGGTCTGATGACTGAGTTGTGGGTGAATGTTGCCCAACAGGTCCCTTTTGTGACAGATGCAGGAGCCAGGTTTTGGGTGAAGGCTGTGACTGCTGGTCTTAAATATCCAAGAAATCCTGACATGATCTTGGAAGGAAATAAAAAGATGGCTTTTTTGGCACTGAATTTGCTGAAGTGACAGATTTGGAGACTTTTAAGTGAGAAAACGTTGTGACATTTGTATATGTATATATGTATATGTGTAAAATAGAGAGATTATAGTTCACAGATACAGATGGGTAAAGATTTACATTGGCTACTTCTGCTCATTTCTGGTCAGTAGCTGTTAGACCTTCCTACTAAAACTAACCAATACAATGGCAGCAAATGAAGATAAGATTAATGACACCCATTGACCCTTACATTTTTAACCATTAAATTTTTATGAGGGGATTTCATAGTCATAAAATTTAACACTGTTTTCCATTACAGAATTCTTTTGCATGACTTGTCAGCTACAATAAATAAGACTTTGGTGGATTAATATTGGTATGTTCATGCACAGCAACCACATCAAGTCATGTCTGAGCCTAAATTATCTCTACTTTCACTAGAAAAGTGAAATCCAAGCACTATGAAGAGACTTATTAAGAAAAGCAATCAAATAAAATGTATGACTAATGATGTCAATTCCTTATAGTGAGCATCTTTGCTCTAATCATTTGGAAATTGGAAGTTGTTCAGATTTCTCTGAAATAAAAACATTTTCTTCCTCTGTTATATGTCAGCCCTGGGTTAGTTATTGCATTCAGCTAGAGTCTAATAGCAATGTAGTATTGAGCAGAATCAATGTCTGGCTGTATATAGTGATTGCACAAGTTAATTGCTCTTTTTAAATGAAAGATATTTCTTTACAGTAAATACACTGGGAAGTGAAGATGGTTAAATAGCTACTTTTATAAACATGGCTGTGGTGTCTACTGATTACTTCACATCACCAGTGTACTTTAAATAAATAAAAACACTCTGCATTCTTTTTTGGGGGGAAAAAGAAAAGGAACATAAAAAGTGAGAATGAGACTATAACCGAGTTTACAGCAATGCACATCGTGTATGAATATCAGCTACATTTTAGGAAGCTGTTACTACTCTGTCATTTGGCAATATGCTGTGTTTATTTGCTCCGTGAGGACCCTCAACTAATGTTTGATTAATGTATTTTCGTTTGCACCAAAAGGCACCAGTTTACCAAGCCAGTTAATTGCTACTCAATTAAGAGGATGATAACTTAGTTGAGTTAAAAATTGTTCAAAATGTGTCAGATGTTTTGCTAGTAGAATTATCCCATGACTGTTATGTTGGAAAGAGAAGACTTAATCCTTATTTTCCAGACTCTAGAGGTTAAAAGTAATCGTATCTAGCTTTCATACGGCACATCTCATATATTGATCTTGAAGTACTGTAAGTGAAGATCCATATGGTCATCTCTATACTGCGAGAGCCATCATGCCCTTTAAGGCTTAGTCCAGGGCAAAGAGCTTATAATAATACTTTTCGTGCATGCTTAGGACTTAAATCCTAACAAAATAGACAGCCCATGTTTACAGTGTTTTGCATATGGAAAATAAGCAAAGCATATGAAGTGACTTGCCCCAGGCTAAGTAAGAGTCAGAAATGGAATACAACTGTCCTGCCTTTAGGCAGTGTTGCTGCCTGTCTTTATAAGGTTATGTTTGATTTATAGCAACTGGAACTTTATCTATTTTCATGTCTTTGTGTTGAGGTTTCTTTGATTAGCTTTGTTGTTTTTTGTTTGTTTGTTTGTTTGTTTTAAGAAGCACTGGCTATTTGCACTTTCAGTTATGAAAAGTGAATTAAACATTTACCTTGGTTATTGATTGCTTAACATGAATTGTCTTTTTGCAGAGCAACCAGAATATATTGAATGTGTTCCTAAGTGTTTGCACCATTTTCACCAGCATATAATAACAATTAACATAGAAAAAGTTCATTCAAACCATAATACTGATGCTGATTCTTCTGAAATTTGGAGCTGTGTATGTAGTTGAACCTCAAGACCACAGATTCACATCTAAAAGGTTCTACCACATGTCACTGGAAAACTATGTATTCATAACTAAATTTGACAGTCAGGATTTTTATTTTATCTACTTTAAGCTACTATTGAAAGTTAATTTAGCTGCCTTTCAGAAGACCCAAGTTCTTTGAATAGTTGATGGAAAGAGATAAGCCTAAAGCCAACTAAAACAGCTTTCATGAATAATTCTCCCTGACCTTAACCCACAGGGGATATAAACATGAGCATACACAGAATAATATTTGCATGCAGAACTGGTTTGTCCATGGAAATGGATAGCTGTGTCTGTATACATGAATAGTGAGTAAAATTGCTCTCTTTGCTGAGTTGTAAAGGACAATGTCTGCAACTCTAAAGGAGATATTTTGAATAATTGATCACCTTAATTATAAGAGGTTGTGAAGTTTAAAACAAGCTACTAATTTTCACAAGCTGTGAGCTTGTTGATACGCAACCTAGAATTTCTTTCCCTTAACTCAGGTTACCTTGTTGGCTTCACATATCCTTGCAAGCTATATTAAGTTTCAGAATACATTATAAAGGTAAATACTGAACCTTTCAGTGTGTGGCATAGTAAATTAGTGGATAAATCCTGGAAATACTTCATAAAACTTTCTAAACTTCAGAGTTATAGGAAAAATAATCACATCTTTCCTGTCTCCATCATCTGCATTTTGACAGATTTTGGTTGTAAACATAAGACAAACCAGAGTCTTTACAGTCATATCCACAAAATCTGGCTGCAAGAGCTACGAGATTCTGTGTTTCAGATTGGGCTGCCCATCAGATGAAATCAGTGTTAACATAATAAGGTAGTTATTCCTGATATTTAAATATATATATAATAGACAAAGTACAGTAGGAGTTCAACAACTGCAGATTTGCACTGAAAAAGTAATAGTGGACTGCAGCAAGAATCAAAGCAATAGCATCTCTCATAGGAAGTGGTGAGCAACTGTTAGATGATTTAGATGAAAGGAACCATAACCAGTTCACTTTGCCTATATGGCTGCAAGAGAGATGCTTTCCTGTAAGGTACTTTAGTTTGGTTTGGCCACTGCCAACCACAGTGCTTCCTCCTCAACCCCAAATAACACCACTTTTAGGTAACCAGGGTTCAAACAGTGGTTTTATCTCCCATATAGCAAGCAAAACACAAATGTGTGCTAGGCACCGAATGCAGCGTAACCATCTCCATGCGTTAGCTAAACCCTGTAGAGCAACACAAATGTTAGCACGTTGTGCGTGTGTGTGTGTGTGTGTGTGTTGAGGGTAGCGGGGGGAACTTCAGTACCTCTGTGCTGCCTAGGCTTTATTGCTTATGTATAAAGGCATCAGTATAAAACTAATTAGTAAATCAGGAATTCCTTTCAGCTCTTTGCAGCCCAGATGCAATGTGTTCAATAAGCTTACTAATATTTTGTGCCATCTCAGCTAGAGTGTTGTAGTTGAATGGGAGTGCTGTGTGTGATGTGTGTGTGAGAATTGAACAAGCACCCACAGGAGTAGGAAAGGGAGCAGGATGTGTCTGCAAAAAGCATCAGTTAGCTATTACTGGAACACCACACCCAGTTCTGGTGTCTAACCTTTTAAAAAATTGGAGACATTTCTGAGAAGTTATATAAAGCTGTCGTGTATTCTTGAACATATGCCTTACAGAGACAGATCACATGAGCTCAGTCTACTTAATCTGCTTCAGAAAAAGACAGGAAGACAATTTACAATTCTCTGTAAGTACATATGCAGGGAAAGACCTCTTTTACTCAATGTTTCCACAGTATAAAAATCATAGGCATAACAAAAATTTAGCAGCTGAAAATTAAAATTGGACTAAATCTACAACTAGTTAACAGAGGCTGGGAGTTGGGCACTACGCTGGGAGGCATACTGAGGGGGCTGCCTGAGGAGGTAGATGGTGCCTCCGCACCTGGCAAAACCCAACATTCTGCATATAAGTAAAACTAGTTCACACATGTTGAACAGGCTTATGCAGGCATTTCACTACAGCCAGTGTAACTACATGAAAAAAAAAAAAAAAGAGAGAGAGAGAGAGAAAAAAAGTTTAAGTGTCTAAAGCAAAACAGGAAACAAATCAGCCTCTCAAAACCAGAGGGCTCATTTGTCCTAGCCTGGGTCATCAGTGGGAGTCATTTTCCCTTATCCCATACGTCCCTGTCTCACTCTTGGAGGAACCTCAGAGGCTTAAACAGTGCTTATCTCTTCCACATGGATGTGATAAGATTCAGCTCACTAAGTTTTTTCAAAGCTCCTTGTGAAGTCTAATTTTTGCTGCTATAGGCTTTGATTCTGGCTTTGCAGAGGCTCGGTTCTCCAAAGGTCAATAACAGCACAAGTCACTGCCTTCCTTTCGGCACCCCTGCATGACCACCTTTGTTTAAGGCAATCCTGTCCCTGAGAGAACTTCTGCCAAGAGAATGAGTATGAGGAATTTCTCTTTGATGAGTTCTTCCAGCTGTGCTAGAAAAAGATCTACTGAATGGACTAGGAAGAAAAGTAGTGAAACACTCTGTTGTGGACATGCTAGAAATGACTTAGAAATTTCCATGACTTTATTAACAGGACTGGAGAAAACACAGTTCTTGTAAAATCAGTCTAAAATTTAAATTAAAATTATCTCTTGCCCTTTGTGCCCTCCAGCAATGGAGAGAGGTTGTCACCTTCCAGCTGGGAATACTGTTAAGAATGGAGTAATCAGAGTAATAAGAAAATAATGGCAGGAATGCTGTTTTCAGGTGCTGTATGGTCACTGAGGGAACCATAGTCTGTGGCATAACTTTGACCTCATCCAATGGCTGCAATAATCATTTCCTCAGTTCCAGAGATTGGGCAAAACATAATTTTTAAAACTAATGATTTATTGCTGGATCCTTATCAGCCTTCTCTCTTTCTCTGCCTATAAGAATACGGAAGAATATGGAAAGAAATCTGGTCAAAAAAAAACATACCCCAATTAGGCAACCCCCACATGTTGCAACACTGTCATTGTTCCAGAGAAATGATGAACTAAGAATTTTCTTCGGGAATATAACTTTAGGGAGTAAGGGAGTTATCATAGGAGAATATATAGCACCATATTTTTTCCAGTAAATACGTATTATAATGGGGTTTACATGTTTTAATATGTAAATACATCACAAAAAGGGGTTAAAGAGTTAATTTTTTTTTTTTCTGTGAAGGTGGAATGAATTCTAAGTGGAGAAGAAGCTAGTGCCCAAAGTACTACATACATTACATTATTAATTAACTGTATATTGTGTGTATATATGAGTTACTTAACAGCACGTTTACATATGACTTCTAAAATACCAACTATGAAGCTATTTAAGCAAACCTCTGTGAGAAATAATAACAAAAAAATAAAATAAAAAAAAAAAATAAAAGAAACCAAATGAGGAGTAGAATGTCACAGAATCAGAATCACAGAACCACAGAATTGGTTGGTTGGGTTGGCAGGGACGGTCATCTGGTACAACCTCTGCTCAAGCAGGGCCACCTATAGCAGGTTGCCCAGGACCATGTCCAGGTGACTTTTGATGATGTCCACGGAGGAGACTCCACAAACTCTTTGGGCAACCTGTGCCAATGCTCTGTTACTCGCACAGTAATGAAGTGCTTCCTGATGTTTAGATAGAACCTCCTGTGTTCCAGGTTGTGCCCACTGCCTCTTGCCCTGGCACTGGGCACCACTAAAAAGAGCATGACTCTGTCTTCTTTGCATACTCCCTTCAGGTATTTATAGACATTGATAAGATCCCCCCCTGAGCCTCCTCTTCTCCAGGCTGAACAGTCCCAGCTCCTTCAGCCTCTCCTTATAGGAAAGGTGATCCAGTCCTGTGGTCATCCCATGGCCGTCTGTTGGACTCTTTCCAGTATGTCTAGGTCTCTCTTGTACTGGTGAGCCCAGAACTGCACACAATACTCCAGTACTCACCATTGGTGAGACCACATACCAATACTTGGTATATGAGCAAAATGATCAGCTTAAGAGTATTTTGTTCCTTAGTATAAAATATTTTCTTTTAATTTGAAGGAGTAGGTACCACATCAGAGACTTACTCGTTAGTGATGTAAGCTTTTATGAGTCTATGTACACTTCTGCCACCAGGTGTATCTAGTTTTTTCCTAAAAGACAGAATTACAACTGCCATACATGTCATTAATTTTATGGTAAATGTATTTCTTGCTAGAGTCTTGAATAGTCTTGTGCACTTGTATGCATTCGCATCATGGAGGCATGGTACAAATAAGAGCCCTTTAGGAAAGAAGACTTTTTCCACAGAGGACCCACGCTCATCTGTATGAGAAGCAGAGACTTGTCTCTTGTCCTTGAGACAGCTGAAAGGTGATCCCTCAGTTAAGTACCTTCTTTCTCACTAAGGATTTGTAAAGAAAGCAAGATATCAATATTTTTTAGATCAAATGAGGTTTATTTATTTGGAACTATACAGTTTTCATTGTGTGAAATATGTGAGTTTTCTTCTTTTAGCTCTTCAGCTAAATAGAGATCACAACTCATCTTTTAAAAATACCGCCCAGTTTCTTTGTATTTAACCTTTTTATATGTCTTTTCCTTTATTTTATTTTATTTTGTTTTATTTTATTTTATTTTATTTTCTATTTTCTGTTTTCTGTTTTCTTCAGGAATGATCCTCCTTAAAAAATAGTTATTAATATATATACATATATATGTAGACACGTGATATGTATTTCTTTCCAATGGAGGTTGCTGGAAGTTCTAGAATATGACAGAAGTACCAGAAAAGAATTCAAGAAAAAACACTTAACATGTCACTGCACAAAAATAAATGAAGAAAAAAGCCATTAAGTCTTAAACTTATGCAACCACCTTCATGATGGAGTTTTAGAATCTTGACTGCCATCAGTAACATAATTTTAGTTACATGTTGAAATAACTAATTGCTAGTCTGCCTTTATAAATACTGTTTGTAGGTTAACATGAGTCTGAAATGAGCCACTAACGTTGTAACTACAGATGGGTAAAATCTATTTGCACATGAAAACCAAGATGATTGTGCTTCTAATAATTGGGCCAAGGACAAGGAAGCAGGAAGGTTACAGTATAGCTGCTGCTGGTACATGCTGTCATTACGAAAGGAGCACCAAATTCAGCTGATTCACAGATGGTTTGTGGGCGCTTACAAGGAAGAGAGCTTTAATAACTGGGCAAGAATATGTAATAAGAGTGTGATCACAGAATGTAAGTAAATGACAGATACATGAGAAATACACAATAAATAAATAAATTGTAGGATAATGAGATGCAGTTTATAGGAAATGGACAAATACATAGGTATAGAAAGAACCACAACTCACTCTGGATTTCAGCTACCAAACAGCTGGACTTCATTATGCTTCTTGATCAACCATATATCATTTTGCACTTATTACTGGAGGAGAAAATGTTTCTGAGTGATGAAAGCAACACAGATTGAAGCTCTATGTATCAACAAGACCATGGAAATGAGCACCTAGAAGAGATGAAGTCAGAAACTGTGCATGGAGCAGATAATTATGATTAATGGAGAAATAGAACAGGAGCAAATTCCTGGAATGGCCTCTGTGACCATTCAGGGAAGAAGATGCTGGGGAACAAAAGGCAGTCCTGGGGTTTTTGTTTGTTACTCCTTGTTTGTGGTTGCAGTTGACTGCCGTAAAGAGAAATGTGAAGCAATGGAATACAATATGTACATAATTTAAACTGAACTATGTAATTGTGACATTTCATGAAAGAAGGGTATCATCTGTAAGGAGGGCACTGGGACAGAAAAGTTAAATGATGCCATATGACCAGAACACTTTCCACAGACAGGCTTTTCTCATAGAACCTATCATTTTATTACTTTTTAATTAGGCTGCTTTAAGTTATTCATGATTGTTATTAAATTTACAATACTTTTCAGTTCTTAAATAATTCCTGAATTTTATCCTGAGGCAAAATCTCTTTAGCCTCTGGCACTCAGGCTCAAAGACTTCTCACCTATCTGCAATAACTACACTACCTGAGTTGAAACAAAAGAATAAATATATGGAACCACACAGGGCAGGAATTCAGCAGTGTCATAACACATTAGCCACCCACCTCAGGAAAATGAGATAGTAGTTTGCGTCATTCATCAGTGAGGAAGTTTTACTTCATGCTGAACACTTCACTGGGGCATCTCCATATGATCCAGTGACATCTAACTTAGATACTCATGTTTGGGGACCAATCCTTTGTGTTTCTGTCCATTGAGGCAGGCTCTTTTACAGGGCAGTTCAAAACAAAAATCTGTTGTAGGTGCTTGAAATCATGCACCTGAAAAGCCTTTCTGTGTTCTCTGATTAGACAGGAAACCCTATAGGGTGTAGCAAGTCATTCAGTAGGAGTGGGACTACTTAAATGGGGTGATTAACTTTCCTCATCAATCTTTTCCATTTTTTCTGCTTTCTATGGTAGCATTGGTCTGGATAAACCCTTGGATTAAGTCTCAAGTGTTAGTAACATGAATAAAACACATAATTTGTAGTTCATTTTTATTCTCCTTCTCAGGAAAAATTGTGCATATATGGTGGAATGTTTTGTTTCCTAAGATTTGAAGATATTTCTTTCCATTTATTTTCTTTTCTAAAAGATATTTAGTCTGCTGTGTTGGTGAAAGCAGTAGAAGGTGTTAGCTTGATATAAAGCACAAAGTGAAAATGACTTTGATGACCCTTAGTTTGCAGAGAAAGCTCTGACTCCTGCCTAAATAAAGGTTATTGATGCGAGAGAAAACTTGTTTTCATTGTAAGAGCAGAGTTATAGATCACAGCTCTCCTTCTATAGCTTTAGGTGTTAATTTTGTTATTGTAGATCGAACCCACTCATACCACGATAATATTTCTCAATTTTTCATTGTAAGCCAGCAAAGAACAGAAAAGGAAGCAAATTTTCTCATTATGAGAATTTAAATGTTTCGGGGGGGAAAAAAGGACAATTACAGCCTGCAGCTGTTCAAAATGTTTATGGCAAAACTGCTCCATGAGCAGTGGCCACAGAACAGAGGTAAAGGCTTATATATGCGCAAGGACTATGCAGGGCCTCCTGTCAAGAGGTGCAGACCGGTTTGTGATCACGTCGCTGAGGCCTAATGCTCTACAGAGAAGAGTGCCTGGGTGGAATTCAGCTCCAAATTAATGATGCCAAAATTTAAATACCTGTGGGCAAATGTCTGCAGGCGTTCTAGCTGTCTAAGCTCTCGTTTATAGTCCATGGAGATCTAATCAATATAGTCAGTAGCTTATTGAATGCTATTCAGCTTACCCTGAGCATGTTATCTAAATTCAATCAGCTGAATTACCCTCCTGATTCCACTCACTGTATTGCCTCGATCTCATTTGATTTTGGCCCAAAACTGTTTCTGCTAAAACAGAGTTTGTTGCCATTTTTCCAGTTCAGATACCTGAAATAATGTGAAGGCTGTGCCACAATCTACCAAATTGTGGACGCCCAACCTTTTAGGATAGTACTGTAATTTTTTTCAGTACAGCATAGCTCCTGAGTATTCTGCCTAAGAACTGCACTGAGCTTTCAACTCATAAGAAACTAGTTGGCTCATTGCAAAAGAAATTCCAGTAAGAAAATAAAATACATTTTCTGTGGACAGTCAGGGGACTTGGCAGTGAACTGTGATAGGACAGAGGCACACAATGGCTTTTCAGGAAAACAAACAAAAGGAAAATTGTTATTCGCATTTCCATGAATGTTAAATTATTTTGCTTTATCTCCTGTCTTCTGGCTTTCTTCTTCTGTATCTACAGTTTACTTTTTCCCACATTGTGTTCACTAATACATAATTTGTACAACAATCTTTTATCTTTAAGGATAAAATCAATTTTTTTGCCATTGTTGTTTTATTTCTTACGAAATGTACACTGAATTCCTGAATATAGCCTTTCTGAAAAATATCATGCCTTCATATACAATGAGAATAGAAGGAACAGTCCATTCTTCTTCATCTTTCTTTAGCAGTTACTGTTTCCTCTTATGCTCTCCACTGAAAGCAAAAGCAGTTTTCTACATCATTTTTGTAGGGTTTTTTGTTGTTGTTTGTTTTGTTTTTGTTTTTGGTGAGAGTTTCCCATGGACAACAATTTGGTAAAGGTTGCAGCTAGTGTTACTTGATGTAGCTTTAGGATGAACGCCTATTTTCTCTGCACAATGTACAAGCAGAAGAAGACAGTTCAGTTACTGTCACAAGCCTGGGTTCAATCTCCCTTTTTAGCAAGGTTTCTTGGACGTGATTGGGTTAGCTATATTAGACCAGACCCTCAAAATGTTTCAAAATGACTAGAAATTTCTGGGGCAAGATTCAATACCTGAGTTATTTATTTATGGTCCTTATCCTGCATATAGGAAAAATTAGGTTCCTTTGGGAAAGAATGGGTTTATCAAAACTCATTGCATTCAATCTATAGGGGTGCCTAATTTAGGCTACAGGAAACACTGGAAGATCGGGTGGTTCTGTAACATTGTCCTTTCCCCAACTCTGCATTTATCTATAACCCTAAGTTTCAGTAACAGGCAATCAGAACTCATGTCTGTAAAATTTCCTGTAGAAAGTAAGCTTCTAAGACACCCTTTAAAACAAAACCGACTCATTCACTTTTTTAACAAATATACAGATACATTATTTGGTATCACTTAGAGGCTGAATTACTAAACCAGAAACAGAAAACATTTGCTTAAGCTCTTCTTCAGCTGCAGAGTTTTTAAATTGCCAACTTTCACTCTCCACATCAGCACTCTCATGAGAAGACTTGTGCCACTTTCACCATTCACTTTTTATTAACTGGAAAGAATTTTTCTCTCTTGGGAAATTTCATCCAAAAAAAAAAAAATATTATTTAAAAATATTAATAAATTATAATTCCATTTTGTAATGTAAAACTATTTCCAAGCTGTTCTACTGATAACTGTGTTAGCCGAATGTCTCATGACCTTTAAAAAATTTTATCCTCACAAGATCTTTGTGAAGTGAAATACTCAAAATTAATTTTTCTGTTGGACCGCTACATGAGATAGAAGAAATGTTTTACTTGACATCACACACAATGTGAACTATGAATGACCCAATTCTTGTGAGTCCTTGAATGTCACTGTCCACTTGACTATCCTTCCCCTTTATATAATCCTGGAAACAATGTTCTCAACACTCACACAGGATCAAGAGATCAGAGAAGAGAAGAGATGAACTGGTTTCAAGAAGGTCAAGCTAGGTTAAATGCTTTGTCTACACACTTTGATTGAGTTCCTTTAAATGTGCTATTGGAAGCAGCTGGTAACATCAATGTAACTTTTCGTTTGCTTTCCAAGGACTCTCCATGAGTCATTTGTCAATCAGCTTTTTATGTCTTTCAGATCCTTTTTCCTTTTCCTTTTCCTTTTCCTTTTCCTTTTCCTTTTCCTTTTCCTTTTCCTTTTCCTTTTCCTTTTCCTTTTCCTTTTCCTTTTCCTTTCTGTCTTCTTTTTTTTCTTTTTCTTTTCTTCTCCAGTCTTGCAGAAGCACTTGTTAGGAACCAGAGAGATAAGGTTCCACCAGTAGAAAAGAAGCAATTTCCTATGGGCAATGTCACTGCTAATACAAGATGTCCAAAAGCAGATGATGGTAGCTTCAGGCTGCCTAACAATATTTTAATCTTTGACAGTGCATGATGGGTACCGGGTAAACTGTATTCATGCAGATACATTTTGTGAAGATTTGAAGTTAGTAAAAATATCATTGCAAAATTCATGCTCTCCTGAATAAACTGCACAGTAAGAGTCTTACCCTGTGCTCAAGGCTTTCGACAGGGCTTCAGCTGAGACAGGCATCTAATTCAGAATAGGCAAAGCATAAAGAAGCACAAACATTGTACAATGGCTCAAAAAAAAAAAAAAATAGACAATGCATGACTGCATACTTCCTAATTGTCCTTCATTTGTGTGTAGATTTAGCAGTGCAAACACCAGTGCTGTGCCATTAGCACTACCAGTATACATTTATAAACTAACCTCAGGAAACTGTAGGAAAACAGACACTCAATTTTTAGTGCATGATTTAGACCCAGAAAGGACAGTTGGAAAGCTAGTCAAGTGTTGTCTGGCAACTCAGCAGGCTGGTTATCTGTATTAAAGTAATTATTTATGTAAAATAATAATAATAATAATTTAAAAAGTGTTTAAAAGGAGGAGGTAGAGAAAACGTGCTACACACATGCAATGCATAGGAGGCCGTGCTGCAGTGAGGGTTGCTATGGAGACTGCTGGATAACAGTAAAAATGCAGGAGGATCTGAAGGCGAGGTGCTGAGAGCATCCCATATGAACCCACAGCTCCTGCTGAAGTTGAGGCAAGTCAAGATCTGTCCCTGCTTATTGCCAAAGCAGTCTAGCACCTGGCAAGATGAGACTCAGATGGGCAGCAGGAGTTAGTGGCATAGGAGCTACCAGAAGCTGTTACCTTCATAGGAAATAATCCCCAAGAAGCTACCAACCCTGGAAGAAAAGAAGAATTTAATTATTGCTTAGCAAGAATGCTGCCCGTGCAACAGCTCTCCTTTTCCAGAGTGAGAAGTAAGTTACTTAGCGTTTTAAAAAAATATCTTACCTCAGCTTGCCTGGCTGGTGAATCATCAGACCTATCTCCTCCCATTCCCACCTTTCACAAAAACTTTCCCTTACACAATGAGGAATATGAAATGAGCAGCTGCTTCCTTTCTTATAACTACAGCTACAGCTGGAGTAACAAGTAATAAAAAGGTGAGGCTTATTCTTCTGTGAAGCTGAGTACGGATGTGACAGCCCCATCCTGTGTTCCACACAACCATCCCAGAAACCACACTGGTGCTCTCATGCCACAAGTACTTACAGGTTGTCACACTAAGTTTAAGCATCCATCTCAAAATACACAGCTGAAATCCTGGCCATCCTGAAATGACCTGGGAGCCCTTCACAGAGTACAGTAGACCCAGATTGCTTTCATAAAACATGAAGTATAATAGGAAGAGAGAATCTCTGCATGGTCGTCAGTCCACAGTGAGGCTCTCAGGACTGATGCTGCTTAACCCCATGCTTTCTTTCCTGATGTACATTCATATTCACCATCACCCACCATCACCCACCAACCCTGGACCCATGCAGAAGCCCGCTGACCAAACAGTGGCCTCCAAGGGCCAGATTGCAAGAATTAGATGTATGGGAGGATTTCCCCTTCCTAAGTATGGTGGTTTTGCCCAACTGAGCAGTGGAATTCCACCACAACTGCTCTCTGACTCCCCCTCCTCAAAGGAAGAGGGGGAGAAAATACGATGGACAAGGGTTCAAGGTGTGAGATCAGGACAAGAAAGTTGCTCATCAATTATCATCATGGGCAAAACAGACTCAACATAGGGAGATTAATATAATTTATTACTATCACTAGCCGACTAGAACAGTGAGAAACTAAAAGCAAACTAGAAACACCTTCCCCTATTCACCCTCTTCTACCTCCTCCCCCTGAGAGGCGCAGGGGAACGGGGAATGGGGGCTGTGGTCAGCCCATATCGCTTCTTCTCCGCTGCTCCTTCATGGTCACTCTCTGCCCCTGCTCCAGTGTGTGGTCCCTCCCACGGGATGCCGTCCTTCCCAAACGGATCCTGTGTGGGCTTCCCACAGGNCCACCTGCTCCACCGTGGGCTCCTCCACGGGCTGCAGCGTGGAGATCTGCTCCATGTGGTACCCCATGGGCTGCAGGGGGACAGCCTGCTCCACCATGGGCCTCACCACAGGCCGCAGGGGAACTTCTGCTCTGGCGCCTGGAGCACCTCCTGCCCTCCTTCTTCACTGACCTTGGTGTCTGCAGGGCTGTTCCTCACTCCTCTCACTCCCAGCTGCTGTTGCACAGAAGTTTTTTCCCTTTCTTAAATCTGCTCTCACAGAGGTACAACCAGTGTCGCTCACTGGCTCAGCTTTGGCCAGCGGCGGGTCCCTTTTGGAGACGACCGGAACTGGCTCTTATCTGACATGGGGCAGCTTCTGGAACCTTCTCACAGAAGCCACCCCTGTGGACCCCTTGCTACCAACCCTTTACCACGTAAACCCAGTACATTAAGTCAAATGTCTCTTTTCTTGTTTATGTCTCTTCTCTTGTTATGTCAATGGGAAGGAGTCTTTTTTGCCTTTTGCAATTTTTATAATTTTCTTTCTTTCTTTTTTTTTTTTAAGGGGAGTCAAACATAATGAATCTTTGTGTACAAGTCAGTTATCCCAGGTCACATAGTGCTCTGTATTTCCTGACGTAGATGGACTTCCTTTTTGACCTCAGATCACCTAACCTTTACTAAAATTCTTGCCATACATAGATGTTGTGAAAATCAAGAACTTTGAATTTTAAATTCCGCAAAACTAGCTAGACTCAGAATCATGACAGTACCCTGTGAAGAAACACATATTTTTAAATAAGTGAATAATTTAGGATTTAGAAAATTCACACATTTCCTATTCATCAGGTTGTCATTCTTGTGTCAGCCTTTGACAAATTTTGCTTGCATCTGACTACAGTATCATCACTGAGAGTTAAAAATAAATACACAGGAAGTGTGATTCCTTCTTCACCTTGATACTAATCAACTGCCCCACATGCTGGGAATCTCAATCCATGCCGACATCACTATTCAAATTGTTGGGTTTGGCACCTTGCTTTGATTGCATCATTCCCTCCATGATGTGTGGCTTGACCCTTAGCACATTTGAAGCAAGCTTTCTGTGCTAGACTTTAAAAAGTCATTTATTTTACCTTATTTCTGTAAGGTTTGTGATTTCAACAAGCTATTGGCCCTCAACTTTGCACTGTTATTGATCATCTGCTTTCCCTACCAACACTTCCACGCTTTCTTAATATCTTTAAATTCTCAGATGAAAAAGTTACTCTGAACATTTGAGAAGGAATTATATCATCTGTTTTAAATCTTTTCTCAAAAACTGCCTTGTCTCAGACTACTCATCCTTACAGTTGTGTACTGGCTACAGGGAAAGTTTTTTTTATTCTGCTTCCTCTATTTCTTTCTAAAGCCAGCATCTCATCTCCTGTGTCTTTTTGTTGGATAGCTCACCAGAGACTCCTTGCTCATCTAAAGACTATGAACATTGAAGACACAGAATATGCTTTTTCTCCCTTGTAAAACTACTTCCTATGCATGGATCCTTGATTACAGCTCTTAAGGCTACATGAGCAATCAAGGCTTGCACAATGCAATTAAAACTAATATTAATAACAACATTGATATAGTGATGCTCTAAAAGAAATTCCCAATTGTTTTGGTAGAGGACCTGTTAGATATTTAAATCTCATCTGCCTCAAGTAGTGGAATAGCTACAGCAGGGAATAATGCAGTTACTGAAGAATAGACAAAGTCACTTGCTAGATATACTTTTATTCCTTTCTATGATCTATGAAAATATAGCACCACTCCTTACAGCTCCACAGCCATTTTAATATAAAGCCTGAGTAGCAGTATGAGTATTGGCTTCTGTCCTCTGGAGAGCCCGGCAACACAGGTGTGTACATGATTGCCTCGCTGCAAAAGAGACTGTGCTCTTGAGTTTCCACCTAGCAACTTTTACTTGAGTAGCTGCACTGCTAGGAATTGTCATGGGAACTTGTGATGTGATCAGCAGGGTATGACAGAAAATGGCAACTGGAAGAAAAAAAGAAGAAATGGACTAAAGCAAGCTGGGAACTGTCATCAAAAAGCATCCTAGCAGTAATGGAAACTGTCATGGAATCCCCTAGTGAAACTGGGATACATAAAACAGATAGTTTTTGGTTATTTGCTTGAGACAATAAATAAAGAAAAAGATAGGTACATAAGTAAAAGCACCGGGGAAGCTTTCTAAAGATCAAAAAGTGTGGATCAAAAATCTTCAGAAACGGAGTCGCATTCAGATCCATGGGATGTGTTTACCAAATAACAAAAGATTGCTTTTCATTTCATGTGATGGAAAATATATGTTTCCTTCTGTAAGTTAAACAAATGCAAAACAATTTTAGCTTCCAGAAAGCTGAAGCCAGATCAATGACAAGTGCCAGGTGGTCACTTGGGAGGCAGGCAAATACCTCGGGCAAACACCTCATGTTACAAGCCAGTTATTAGCGTTGGAGCATACATGTGTTTATTCAGATTTAGGTTTCTTTAATTGTTCTATAGGAAAAGAACATACTTTTATATTAATGATTTGTTTCATTTTTCTTTTTGTGGTGGAGGAAAGCTGTGGGAGGAACATATGTAAAGCTCTTTAGATATTAAAAAGGTTAAAAAGTAACTGTTCAATACAGGCGAGCATGAGTTAGCACAAGGTGGTACTTACTTTCTTAGGCTTATCTTGAACTGCTCCAGGGCACTCCCAGCCTGCCTGCTGAAATTCAAAAGTGCAGCATACAGAAAACAGAATCACATTTCCCTTACAACTTTCATCACCTACATGCTCCACAGAGTTCAAATGGAACAAGAGACAGGAGTAGCATGTCACTGAAGAAAGAGAATTCCCACAGTAATGGTATGACATTGAAATCACTAGAATGATTCTGGTAGTTCATGTACAGAACTTGTTACTTGAAGGTATTAAGGATATATCTAAAACACAATGCTGTGTCTTCAGTAGAATATAGGTGTACCTGAGTTAGCTTTAAATTAATATTGATCACTAGTTAACTGTGGCAGCAAGTAGATCATGGAGCTACAAAGCTCCCTGAAAAATAAAGCAAGCTACAAGCTATCCCATTCTACAGTCTCACACCTTTATGGATATGAAGATCTGAAATGCATATGTGTATCTCGTAAATGTTTGTCCTACACAAATATACTGTGTGCACTCAACGCATACATTACAAGCAGCGAAACTTCTTTGTCATAAAATAATCAGACTACCACACACTAATTTAGAGGAATGCATCCTTTTTTTTTTCAGGATAAAAAAAAAAACAAAAAAAAACAAAACAAAACAAACAAAAATAATATTTTCCCAAATAAAGAGCTCCACACATAACATAACATAAGGTATCACGTGCCTTTCTTTGTTAAGGGAAAACTACAGAGAAAATAGCACTTTTCTCTGCTGTAGCACAGCAGAGAAAAGAAGAGGGTAACAGCCAAAGTTGGGACCTCTGACTGTTCATAGAACTACCTACATTTTTTGAGATTTTCTCTGTCTTGTGCTGAACAGCTGTTTTTACTGATCCTTCCTCCTTTGTCTCTCCCATTATTTTCACCTTTGAATCATTCCTTTCCAGCTTTCCGCATCCTGCCATTGTACCCTTCACACTATGTCCACTCCATGTTCCATCTCTATTCTGTTCCCATCCCCTACTTATTTTCTCCTGCCACCAAACAGGATGTTAGTTGTCACCAGACTGTTAGGTTTACTTGCTTTATCATCCCATACTTGCCTTGCCTCAGTCTGCAAACTCTCTTGGGAAGAAACTATTTTACTTTGCAATGCAAAGCATAAGCACATTCTGCCCCTTTGGCACAATGCTAATAAAGAGGATTCATAAAGCAGAGAATTAATCCCACTATGCATTACAAAAATGAATTAGCACTAGTTGTTTTAAAAATTTTGAAATCGGAAAACTACAAATTACTAGTGCTGTTGGTTATAGATCTCGCATATTATTGGAATAAATGTTTGATGACCAAGAAGTTCCAGTACTTCATGTTGTTTTGTACTAGCACATTTCTACTGTTGGCAGCAGCCAGTGTACACTAAATCAATATCATCTATTGACCGTGTGTGGTGGTTTTACCCAGCTGAGCAGTGGAATTCCATCACAACTGCTCTCTCACTGCCCTTCCTCAGAGGAAGAGGGGGAGAAAATAAAATAGAGAAGGGCTCAAGGCTTGAGATAAGGATAGGGAGATTGCTCACCAATTACTGTCACAGGAAAAAAAGACTCAATGTAGGGAGACTAATATAATTTATTGCCTATCACTAGCAGACTAGAACAATGAGAAACTAAAAGCAAACTAAAAACACCTTCCTTCCATCCACCCTCTTCTACCTCCTCCCCCTGAGTGGCACAGGAGAACGGGGAATGGGGGCTACGGTCAGCCCACATCGTTTTGTCTCCGCCGCTCCTTCATGGTCGCTCTCTGTTCCCCTGCTTCGACGTGGGGTCCCTCCCACGGGATGCCGTCCTTCCCAAACGGATCCTGTGTGGGCTTCCCACAGGCTGCAGCTCTTCAAGAGCTGCTCCAATATGGGTCCGTACCACGGGGTCCATCCTTCAGGAGCGAACTGCTCCAGCACGGGTCCCCCACGGGTGGCAGCTCCCACCGGATCACCTGCTCCTGCGTGGGCTCCTCTCCATGGACTACAGGTCCTGCCCGGAGTCTGCTACTGTGGGGGCTCTGCACGGGCTGCAGCCTCCTTCAGGCCACATCCACCTGCTCCACCGTGGGCCTCACCACGGGCCACAGAAAAACTGCTCTGGCACCTGGAGCACCTCCTGCCCTCCTTCTTCACTGACCTTGGTGTCTGCAGGGCAGTTTCTCACTCCCCTCTCTCCCAGCTGCTGTTGCGCAGCAGTTTTTTCCCTTTCTTAAATCTGCTCTCACAGAGGCACAACCAGTGTTGCTCACTGGCTCAGCTTTGGCCAGCAGCGGGTCCCTTTTGGAAGCGGCTGGAAGTAGCTCTTCTCTTACCCAATACACTGTGCAATACATTTGTGCCCACAGTAGACATTGCTGCCTTGGTCACTTTACCACTCTCTTCCCCATGCTTGCCCCCATTGCTCCTCTGACCCTTTCCTATCCTTCCAACCCTGTTGCAGGTTCCTTTTCCTGAGTGAGACAGGGTATATGTCTATATAAAAACACATTTGTTTCAGAAACTAACTATATTTATTGATTTATCGTATCTTCCCTTCCCTCCCAGCCCTTTAACCTAAATGCTAAGCATAGTAGAAGTTAGAGCATCCAGTTCTGTGTCCTTTTGTGCAGCAGGGACATGAGCTTTGCAACAGAATCCTCTTCTTATATTGGATCTATTGACATATCAATTATACAGAACACAAGTCCTTTACAATCCCAGTAAAAAACTCTAGCCACAGTAAATCATTTTCTTCATTCAGAATATGCCTAGTTATAGTCTCATTTTGTCAATCAAGGTGGCAGCTCACGTATCATAGGAGTCAGTTGGACTTTGACCTGACTTGAGCTTTGCTGTATGAACTGAAATGCCTTTTTCACAAGAAGAAGATAATCCTCTGCTGACAGTATACAGTACAATCCTGAATAAGGAAGAGGTTTTGTTTACAACTAGAATATAATTTTTTTTTAGTTTCATCTCATCTCAATAATTTTCTAGTTTGGCTCAAAATTTTTTAATAAATTTTTGAAAATGAAATGAAGTAATTAAGTATTACAAACTACTCTTTTTTTTTTTTTTTTCTCCTCAGCTGCTATGTTAAAACACGTATATGTGAAGACAAGATAGTGATGCCAATTACTTTTTAAACTGTTGTTATTTATATAGTGAGTCAGCAACGTCCATTACATTAAGTGATGTAATACCCAGATCGCAGGAAACACAAATCCAACAGTTAGAGGCATTTCTTCAGATAGTTTGATAGGAAGCCGAGAAGATATAAATATAAAGGAAAAAAGACCAAAACAACATTTCATATAATTATTTTTGCCACGTGAGAGAGAGAGAGCACAGCCAAAGCATAAGCTGTTTTGATACTGTTTAGATTAGCTGTTTAGATTCCCAGACTGACTTAATTTATAAGATTTAAGCTTTGTGCTTTTGGTCCTTGGAATTATGATCTACTGTAATTGCAAAATTTTCACCTGGAGATTTTCTGCAGACGGACATTAGAGTGAAGTAAGGATTACCCAGATTTAGCATTAGGGGCATGTAAAATTAACTCTAAGCCACTGTCTTTCCCTCCATGGCCTTCCTGCATGTATAGCTCAGTTTAACTGCAGAGCTCAGACCCATTGTTTTGTCTTTTGAGTTATTATGAAACAAAAAGATGGCTTGCCAAGTATGCCTCACAGACAGGTATTTTCAGAAAGATTTTCATTAAAGGATAATGGGAAAAATTCACTTTTCAGTCTCATCAAGGTACAACTAGACACATACTCCATATATATGTTGAAAAAAACAGAGCAGAACTTGGCCCATTATCTTTAGGATTAATGCCCAGATGACATGGTAATAATAAATCTGACAGTTTTTCCTGCTAATGTAATTGTATTGTATTGTATTATGAATATTATTAATTAACACTCCATTTGCAGGTGATCTAATCAGTTAACACACGCCTTTGAAAAACATAATATTGCCCTGCTGCAAATGGGATATTTAAGCTGACTTGAGAAATCTATTTCTGTTCCTTTTCACTCCAATATTCCTATTTCTAACTTTGTTGCTTCAACATTTGGCAGGAAACACAACTGTGTGAGGCATCCTGTGATCAGTATCCATGAGCTAAAAATGCTGGTAGAAACCAGTGTGAAAACTGCAGGGTTTCCTCTGAAAGTACTTGCTCTCTGTTTTATCTCTCCCTAAAGCAACATTTTTGACAAGCCAAAAAAAAAAAAAAAATCAATAGTTTCGCTAAAATGCATTCATGTCAGCATTAAGTGAGTTCTCATAAATTTTGATGGGACATGTATGTAGATGTGAATCAGGAAATAAAATGAATGGGAAGTGCAACATAATCCATTTAGGATAAGTTCTTCATTTATGCAAGAATAATAAAGAGTCTCAAAATCATGATTAATCATAAAAAGTATGAGACCTTCCCTCCTCCTCTTCCAGTATTTCCACACATCTTGCTTTTTGTTAAGCTATAATTTGTTGATTAAATTAACATTTTCTATAGGCATGTTCATGGAATGAGCAGCAAGGGTTATTATGGTCTTAAAGCAGTTTCCTTGGCATTTTACAAGGCAAGCATAAATTGTATTTCGTATTTCAGAGTTTCCACTTCCCTTGAGGGCCTTCAATGAAAAAAGTGCTAACTTAAGCAAAAGAAAATGGAATGCCTGCACTTCTGGTGCATTATTGCATGAGTAAAGTAACTATGGGTGGAAGAAATATTTGGAAAAAAACAGCATGGACGCTTTCACCCCGGTTGTTTGGCCTACGGCTCTGTAGTTTCTTTGATAAGTATGGAAACTTTGCAACAGTATTTACTGATTTACCAAGTTATTTTCCTGGATGCCATACTCACTTAAAAAGGAGGTTGAATCAAATATTATTAAGGTTAATAAATGAATAAAATAACTACCTAACTAGGGTAGGAATTTATCAGCCCAGATATTTTCACACACTTGGAACTAATTAATGGTACATCAGATTATCCGCTAAGTATTACAGTGTCATTCCTAGATCATTATCCATGTAAATATTCACATACAGAAAGCAAAGCTGCATAATCCAAATTGTTTGCTTACCAGAAAAATAGGGAGAAAGCATGATCAATGAAAAAGGATAGTCATAATTCTGTGTAGGATATGTAAATGCTGATTAGAAACTTTGCATTTTAGACACAGATATCTTAATGGCTTAATCACCACCATGGGGAAAGCAATGTCTGTATGAGGACACAATTTTATGCATTTGAATTTTTCCAGTTATGAACATGTAGGGCATGCTTATGCTACAGAATAAATTAAAACTTAAGGACCCTGGAGCTATAGATGACTTGAGATGGTTGGCTGACACTGTACAGTACAGTATCCTGAGGAGATACTAATCAACATACCAAAGTACTTAATGCCAACCTGTGTTTGAGGTAACGAGTGCCATTTCTCAGTATCCATTACAATAATGCCAACAGCATGCAGATGTAGCTATATTTCTACATCAACCCATAAGCATTTTCTCGGCTATCTCTGGCTCATGTTCTATAGTATGCTGTAGATATAGCTATAGCTGCTTGTCTTACTTGGTATCACCAAAGTATTTGTTTGCCAGTCACAACACAATTTATTATGCTTCTTGAGTGTATCTGTCCTCCACGTGGAACACATTTGAGATCATCTTTAAGAGCTGGACTTGCCATGCATGCAGACAGATGAACTGCAGCAGCAAAACTAGATTTGGAACAGGACCCTAACAATTTATCCATAAGGCTAAGTAAGATTGTAAGTTTAAATCCACTGCAACAGCTTGCTTGTTTCCACTGTGGGATAAACAGCAGCACAGAAGAAAAATGAAGTACTCCCAGACCAAGCTGCTCTCATCCCAGAACAGTCTGTCCTGGTTATTACTACACTTCTAAAGCATGATATCTTCCAGAATGCAAGTGGAATTTATAGGCACTTTGAGTAGCTTCTTGCAAAAAGAGAGGGAAATGTGTCTAGTGGGGCAAAGATTTGCCTTGCATAACCTAGTGATTTTTCAAGTCTACTAATAAAAGCTGGGATACAGTTTACACAGTGCTGTCAGGCTGATAAGAGTCAGAACTGTTCTGGAAAAAAAAGTGAAAATGAAAAATCAAAACTAAACTGAAAGAGAAGAGAAGGTAGAGTTTGTCCCCAAAAGGACAAATCTTATGTTAGCAGTCTACATAAAGAATAAGAATACGATACCAGTTATATACACAGCTAGTTCTGACGCAGTAAGTTTCTCCTTTCAGACTCCTGGCATGTAGCTTGCTAACTTAGTTCTTCATTTCTTTTAGCTTCACTGGGCCAAATTCCAATTATCTGGAGAGGGGAAGTGGTATAGGAGGCTAAGTGCATTTACAAAAATAGAACTTAAATCTTGCTGGACCTAGCAACAGCTGCAGTAGTTTAATTCCTATAAAATATTACTACTGATACTTTCTCTTTTTAAGGTAAACAAATTTGACATGCAATGACTGGGATTAGTTGTTGGAAATTGTGAATGCCTACGAATGCCACCTTACCATAAACAAGTGGATGTAACTGAGGAGCTTCATCTTGGCCTCTTTTTTTTAGAGATAAATGATACTTTCTTCATGTCAATTTTGATCTTGACTAAAAGAATTAGTTGCAAATTTAGAAAAAATTGCTTTGCCTGACATTCATTTCTTCATTACCAGAATAGATTTGGAGTACTTAAAAAAAAAGCTTTCATATAGTCACTGTTTGAATGAGAGAAATTAAAAAAAAAAAAAAAAAAGCAACAATAAAAAAAAATAAAAGCAAGAGAGATTATAAATGTCTCACTAAACTGATGACAAAGCTCACTGCCCCTCATCAACATCCAAAACTTTAATCCCAAAATGGAACTTGACATTAAAAAAAACTTCCTTAGAATTAATACGCTACTGAATTGTTCCTTCCAAGCCCGTGCAACCAGAAAGGCCCAACCATTGCAGAATTATCAAGCCTCAATGTTTATTCAGTAGGAATTACAACTGATTTATATCAGTGCATATGCGAGAAACATCAAAACTGCCAGATGAACTTTCCATTATGTTAAAAACAAGCAATCCTTTGTGTAATGTTCTCTACTTTTCAACTTCAGTAGCTATTTCAAACGGTATAATTTTGATAAGTGGTGACTAAGAGAACATCACAGCCTGCAAAGGGCTTTAGGACAGAGGTGAGCAAAATTTTAGCTATGCATCCTTCAGGGGTGCATAACTAAATGGAAGAGAATTAAATTAAAACTGGAAATATCAGTGGCCTGATCCTTTAAACACCCACTAGCTGATATCACACTTCCTATTCTGAGAGTCCCTAATTAATTCCAATCTCTGTTTTTTGATAACACTCATCAGATATTTATAGAGTACCATCTCTTCCTTGCTCATTGCTAAGCAAAGCAATGTTAATGGACTAGTTTCAATGGCAAATGTGACTCAGTACTACGTGTTTACAGAAGTAAGTTATTAGGCTATCTAACAGCTTAATAGGAACTGACTTTGAAATGTGTCATTCTGCATATTAATCTTCCAAGAGAAGTGTGAAAGCCCCAGAACTGAGGCTTTTTGAAAGGACTTGCAGCGGAAAAAGCTTGGTACAGTTGTTTTAAAAAACCTTTAATTTGAATACTTTTCAGTACCTCCCCCAGGCCATTTGCAGACCACCAGGACCAATCATCCAATTTTCAGTGCATTATTATAGACTTTTTCCTGAGTGCAACTTGGGAACAGGCAGCAGTTTACATGAATTTTTGGGGCATTGGCAACAGACCACTCTGTGCCACCAGCTTTCTGAGCTGCCCCACAAGGTGACAGATACGTATGTGGAAATGACCAGAGAGTTGGGCCACTGGAGTTCAAGAAGTATTTGGACAACGCTCTCAGACACATGGTGTGATTTTTGGGTGGTACTGTGTGGAGCTGGCAGTTGGACTTGATGATCCTTCTGGGTCCCTTCCAACTCAGGATATTCTATGATTCTATGACCCAGTTCAAATGACTAAAGGCTTCCTTCAGGTCCCTGGAAAAGATGGCATCCAGGAGCAGTACCAGGAAAACTCATCTAGCCTGCAGCCTAGTTCTAGCCAAGGTCTGAGGAACATGCTTTGGACAGAGGTCTCCAAAGATCAGCTTGCAAAATAAGTCACTCTGGCAAGAGTCCATTGCTGGATGATATTTTTCCAGACTCCTCTCAGAGACAAAGAGGGAATGAGGAGAGTGAACAGAGGTTTTGTGCAGTCAGTGTTTGATTTATGCAAGCATGGTCAACTGAACTGGTTGTGAGCAGTAGAAACATTTTTGTGGGTTGCAGTGGCATCTTCTCATATCAGAAGGATGTATAAGACCTTCTTTGCCAGATGTAGGGAGAGCACAGTTCAGACAGAAGCCCATCAGCTGTAGCCATATAAAGAGTCTTATCATCTCCACTTTACTGTGGAAACAGCAGATCAGAAAATCTATACGAGTTACAGAAATTGGAGATTGGATGTTAAAAAAGTCTTTGTCTTCTAGTGGAACCTCAGGTCTTTGATTTAAATCCTCCTCAAAATAGTATCTTTTATTATCTGAATGATTGCAATTAAAAATAGAGTGAGATAGGTATACAGTTCTCAGCTGCAGAAAACTGGGGACTACTCGCTTTCTTTTGGGAAATTTTTACTTTCTCTTTTCAGTTGTACTTGATCTTCCTTTTTCCTCTTCACATATATGGGCTCCTACCTAAATCCTTCACACTGCATTTAGAACCAAATAAAGCATTAATATGTTCATCTGTGTGAAATGTTCTCTTAACTATTACCTCCGGCAGTCATTCAGTTGAATCTGATAAGGGAATGCATTGACATTGTTAAGGTTAATGACCCAATGATTAACAATACACATTTTGCAGCTCAGTGCTTCCAGTCATTGTTTCATAGAGTAATGTGAACAACTACATGTATATTATGCTACAATATCTGGAATAGAGCCTTTTTTTCTACATAATAGGTGATATAAAAGAAATCACCCCATGCTCAAATTAGTACTTCTAAAAGATGGACAAAGTTTTATACTTATGAAAAACATGAGAAACTTCACTGAGCTCATAGATGGTACTATATTAATCCTGATTAGCTCATAAAGTCAGACAGCTTATAATTTGTATCCCACTGCATTTAGCTAAATCATCCACGATTTAAGAAAGATACTTTTTATACTCATAATTACATCTAACTAAAGCTGAAGTGCTATATTGGATCATCTACAGCACAACTCTGATCTGAACTGATAATCCACATGATTGCATTTCTATCCAGAGCACACAATATGACTTTTATGCCGCATTTATGCTGACCATGGGAAGACACTTATATTTAGCATAAAGTTAGACCTATAGGGAAGATAAACTCTTTGTCACACATAATGTCATCCAAATAAATACACCTTTTCAAAAATTTTGAAAAAAACTGAACTAGCAATGTGAGTTTGTAATATTTTAGTTTGTGGCTGTGGTAGTTTAGACTGGTACTAAATATAGGTATCATCCTCTGGAAGTGGGATCCATCTTTGAGTACAGCATCTGTGATAGAGTTCCTTCTTCTTGAATATCATGTTCTGTGGATATTTTTGACAGCCAATGCTTATGTAGTTCACAAGAGTAATTTCATCCAGCTGCCATAAAAAGTAGAATTTCTTCTCTTAGGAAACAATGGTTTTGAGAGCACTGATATCTGAAAATAGAATAACTGCAAAAAATGTTATATTGTTTCATCAATGCCATCCCCATTTAAGTATTCCAAATTAATTTATAAATATTTCACAGCACCCCACTTTCATTATTAGTGTTGCATGAGCATTTTAAAGTATTTTACAGGACTTTCTTATACTAAATTATTTTCAGGTTAATATTATGCATAACATAATGAACTAAAAGAATAAATAGGACAGTAGTAAGTTTAGCTAAGGAAGGACAGAAACAAAATCATACAGTTAGTCATATCTGTCATGAAGGCATCAAAACAGATTAGTGACGACATTTATTTTTATTTATTTATTATACATTAAGAAGTTAGTTGAGACATAACAAGGTTGCATCAAGCACAGCATTGCTGGCCAGTGGACGGAAGAGACTGTCCTGCTCTGCTCTGTACTGGTGCGGCCTCACCTCAAGTGCTGGGTGCAGTTTTGGGCACCACAGTATAAGAAGGACATTAAACTGTTAGAAAGTGTCCAAAGGAGGGCTACAAAGATGGTGAAAGGTGTAGAGGGCAAGATGTATGAGGAGCGGCTGAAGTCACTTGGTTTGTTCAGCCCAGAGAAGAGGAGATGAGGGGAGGCCTCATGGCGGCCTGCAGCTTCCTCACGAGGGGAGCGGAGGGGCAGGCGCTGATCTCTGCTCTCTGGTGACAGCGACAGGACCCGAGGGAACCGCATGGAGCTGTGACAGGGGAGGTTCAGTCTGGGTGTCAGGAAAAGGTTCTTCACTGAGTGGATGGTCGGGCACTGGAACAGGCTGCCCAGGGCAGTGGTCACAGCACCGAGCCCGCCGGAGCTCAAGAAGCGTTTGGACAATGCTGTCAGACATAGGGTCTGATTTTTGGGTGGTCCTGTGTGGAGCCAGGAGTTGGACTGGATGATCCTTGTGGGTCCCTTCCAACTCAGGATATTCTATGATTCTATGAACTTATAACACATCAGTCATATTTGGCTTCTAACTGTAGGCAATTAAGTGAGTGTTCAGATTTTCAGGACTGTGCAGGTACATGTTCAGTTTAATTAGTGGAATAGGGAAATGTTCACTGCCTTTGAAACTTTAACAGTTACTTAGGTGATTAAGAATGGACTGAAGCAACCTTCTTAATCATTAAGTTAAAAAAAAAAAAAAAACTGTGGTCCAGATCCTCATTCTCATTTATTGGTTAGATTCCTGCAGCAAAAGATATAAACTAGAAATTACACATCAGTTCAAATGGGTTAAATGATTAGTCCTGGAGAATGATTCTCAAGGAAAGGAGTTCATCTCAAAAGGGCATCACATGGATGTGACACATTACATGTGTCATGTAATACCTTTCACTCACATTGGCTCATGCAATATAGGTTTTTAGAGGTCTAAGAGCAGATTTGTGAACTGAGACTTCAGCAACTACCATTTCCCTAGATCCCCCTTAAGTACAGCGCTTAAATAATATACAGGCAATATACTGAAACATTCAAAAGCCATCAAGATCAGAATGCATTACAGTGCTGCTAAAGGTCACTTACTGAACATTAGCTGCCAAAGGTATATGCTAATCCATGCCAGTCTCTCATATCAAGAGGAGATAATTTCATGAAGAGATATAGCTCTCTTTCATAAGAAACACAGGATGCAAAGCTGCAACTTGAATGAATTGATCAAAGAAGAAGTAGGAGGGAAATCCTCTCTTCCATGCTGGCAGACGCAGCCAAGATAGTGGCAGTAAAATATACCAAAGACATATACCTGTTAAGCAACAATGCCTTTTGTTTAATTCCCATGATTTCTACTGTGGTCTGGAGCAGGACATTTAAAATCCTGTGTGCCGAGTAATTTTTTATCTTTAAAATGTTCACAGAAAATTTATACTGCCTATAGAAAAAATGATAGATCAGATCCTAACAACCACTTCTCTGGAAAGAGATTCAAGGATGACTTCTACTAATTTGTTTGTATGGCATGGTTTAATAGACATTGTGATTTAAAGATAAAAAAAATGATAGCAGTAATTAAATGTATTTGATTAGTACAGGAAGGAAGGAGAGAAAGTTAAAGTAATTTTGAATACAAAAAATGTATAAGAGTTATGAAAGCTAAGGCTTTTTGTAAAATATTTTGTGGAAAGCTAACAAGCTTCATCTGTAAGAGTTGATTTCTCTGGAAAGGCATTGAAATAGCTTTTTTCAAACTTCCAGTCTTGTTTAAGGTCTCCACAGGCAACCGGAATAGGCTATGAATAATTACATAATTTATTCTGAGGATTAATGAATTCTTTGTGGTATATAATGGATAATTTATACAGTTTAAAAATCATCAGTTATGAACAATCCTAAATCCTATGATTTTAAAATATGTATTTAAATAAATTATTTTTAAAAGCCTATTGTTGGAATTACAAAGCATATAAAAAATCTTAATCTGAATTATTTTCCTGTTTATCAAAACTGGTATTTCCTCTCTGTTTAATTAGCTATGTAATTATATAATTAGATGTTTTACAGGAGATTTTGCTAGGACCTTAAAGGACAACAAGAACAGCAGTTTTCCAGATTTAATCTATTTGGCAGTGTTTTACAACTTTGTTTTACTAATACATATTTGAGTCAATGATGTCATCAGTTGAACTGGAAGGATTTTGTGGGAAGGTTGTTTTTTTCTCTTGATGCTGCATAACAGCTTTTTGTTCTTTGTATCTTTTCTCTGGTGTCTTGCAGCTGTGGTTTTTGCAGAAGTGAATGTAAAAAGAGCAACATGTTAAAGACTGCAGAACACAAACACAGTGGTTTCATTGCTTAGTTTTTATTTCTATAACCTTATGGGAATGGAGAAGCCCACCAGAGTCATGCCTGGCTGTTTTTTAAAATGATTTCTTAACAATTTACTGGCTCTGTACCTTCTCAGCATTTGTAACACTTTCTGCTCATGAATATGCAGCTTATTCAATGCACATGCAAATTACCCTTGTACTCAGGGCAGGAAATTTTGAGTGTATTTTAAAAAGTTGTATTTGAAAGAAACTATGAATAGAAGAAGTCTCATGGGTTATCAGGTTCTTTCTAATGTGGACAATTTCATCACCAAGTGCTTTAAACAGAACTATTTCTTTCTTAAAGTAATTAAACTTTTTATTTCTGCTACTCTTGTTGGCAAGATGTTCCAGACTCTTACCACCCCAATGGTTAAAAACAGTAATCTCTTCTGTGTTGTTTTCTTGTATCAACTTTTTCTTTCATCTTATTTTTTTTCCTATTTGTAGGCTTTTATGCTACTGCTGTTTCTAGATCTCTGATTGTTGATCAACTTATTTCCATGGGGCGAAGCAAGACAGTTTTACTCTAGTAAACTGTCCTTTCCATTCCCACCAGAGGCTCAATGGCCAGTCTCTGGATCACTTCTAGACTGAATTCTTCCAGGGTGGGGACAGGACAATACTCTAAATGAGGTCTCACTGGCCCTGTGAGCGATAGTGTTAATACCTGCTTCTTGCAGCTATCCTCGTTTCCACAAGGGTCAGGCAGTTTGAAGGAATGACTTATCTGACCTCTTTTATCTGTCTCCCTGGGAATGGTACAAATGCATTAGGGATAGGATTCAGATGTCGTACAAGCTGGTCACTACAGCATAGTACATAGATATCTGAATCCTGTCCCTCACTTGTGGATGGTAAAAGTTATATAAAATTTATTCTGTCCCAAAAGCAAGTCATTGCACTTTGCTCTTTTTAGTTTTATTTTACTTATTGCTCACCTGTTCTATTGTCCTATCCTTCCAGGTCTTTTACATTTTAATTTTAATGCGTGCATCTGGAGTGTAGACCTGCTTTTTGTATCAAGGCAATTGCATGTATCAGGATTAATAACTAAATGAAATCACTTCCAAGGTGTTCCTTTGGAAACTCTGCCACTCTTCTAGGCTATGATGGCCTCTTTCAGATTCTTCTTGCATTCATTCCAGTGGATGAAATATATTTCTGTTTTCATCAGCATCTCCTGAGTTGAAATAATTTTCAGCTAATTCTAAACAAACTTTCTTTTTTATTAAAAAAAAAAAAAGCTTTTGCCTTTCAAATATTTTCTCCAATACTTATTAAAGTGAGTCTTTAAATTAAGGAGAAAAACAAAAAAAAAGAACAACAACAACAACAACAAAACAAAAAACAAAACAAAACAAAAAAAAAAAACACAAAAAAAACCACTTGCCTTTAAACCAAGGTGGATATATCTAAGTGATACACTTTAAGGGAAAGATGTCTTTTCTTGGCTCCAACTGCAGAATTTATTCTGTCTGGGAGAGTTCTAGTGGGCATGTCCTAAAATTTTAAGGGCAGAAATATTCAAGTCCCAGTGCTCAGAAATACTACCTGTCACTGTTTAGTTTACTATTATAGAGATTATATTCAGCCTCTGAGTCTGATAAAGTCAGAGACAGACACATTTCTTCAATTAATAGGTATACCTTAAATAGTTAGAGTGCTTTTTATATTATATTATCGTTCAAGTGACCATCTTGGACAGTGCATAAACCAAATTACTTTTCACATAAGAAAGTATTAGGAAGACATTACATAATTAGTTTGTATAATGACACATGTATGTAAATGCAAATAAACTTTATAAAAGAAGTTTGCAATCTCAAATGTTCAAGAAACAACACTGTACACTACAGAGATAAATATTCTTTCATATAGACTTACATTATTAGACAGGGAAGTATATATTATATCAAACACAATGGCAGGGTACAATATTGGGACTGTAAAGGAAAGTGCTTTCAATAATAATGTCCTTAGAAGCTTTTAATGGGGCTTAAGATAGAAATTTTTGTTTGTGAAAATTCAAGAAAGCCCTGACTATTACTTAGCAGCTTATATAGTAACCTCTGCAAGTGCCATTTTCTTATATATTTTTAATTCTTTTGAAGGAATATAAATATGCAACAACTCTTGATATTCACACCAAACCAATGTCTCACAGAAGAAGTATTGGTTTTGGATAACACAGTTTTGCTGCCTATTTAACTATTTGACTATTGCCTCAATATCGGTCTACATCTGCAGTCCCATTCTTGCAGTATCTGTTGAAATTATAGAAATCTGCAATGATCTAAAGAAATAACATACTTTTTCTCAAGGTATAACATTGAGATATATCCACCTTGATTTACAGGCAAGAGGCTTTTTTTGTGGGAGTGGTTTTTTTTCCTCTTTAATTTCCTCCTTAAGACACACTTTAATAAGTAAATATTGCAGAAAATATTTGAAAGGCAAAGTTGTTTTTTTTTTGGGGGGGGGGGCAGGGGAGGGTCTTTGCGTTGAGGTCTTTGTCCGACAAAAGTTATAAAAATGTTTCAAATACTTATTTCAAATAATGAGGTATCTTGCATGCATTGTTTGGTTTTAATCCCAGAAATGTGAAAGTAATGTTCATGATAACCTTGGGTAAAAAATAAGTATCTATATAAGGCTTTGAAAACCCATCACAAAAAAGGAGGGAATCTGAAATAAATAAATAATAAAGAAAGAAAAAGCACAGCAAATCCTGCCAAATCTTTTTTCCCAGTTTCATATTTCTCTTACTACCTGTAATTTGACTCTTTTTGTTAAAAATTATACATTCCAACTGAACAAATTATAAATCAGAAGTTCTTTCTTAATGCAGGATTAAAACAAATAACAGAAAAGGCACCATCACAATTCTACAAATCCATAAGTAGTGCAACTTTGCACTGTTAGACACAGCTTGTACCAGGACTGTTGTAGCTTTGACATATGTAAAATAAGTTCTCCCCTATAGTCTGAAAGTTCGTTTGCAAAGCACTTTTGGCAATCTTGCTGTTAAAATTGCTTTTAGACTATCCAGTTATTAACAAGGAGCATTTTAATTTTTAGCAGTCCAGATTTTTAAAGAAGTGGTATCAGTGATTCTTTTGCTTGTGATCTTTCCTTCCTCATTAAACACTATAAATGTATAGCTGGAATATAGGCCAAGTTTAACTTCTTTTTTAGTATTTTTTTTTTATATATATCAAAGTAACATTTTTCTTATCAAAAAGACATATTTTACGTACTGAGAAATTTTTTTTTGTAAAAGCTAAATATATAGCAAATTTAACTGAATTTTGTGATTCAGTGTAACGCGTAACTAGGTATAGAGGCTTAAACCTTTGCAGGACTGGAGACTAGCTAACTCCTTATCTAACAGGGTCTTTGCAGGATGTGAAAAGTGGGGATCATATATAGCAATATATTCATCAGACATGGCTGGGGGCAGCTATTTAAATAACAAGTCAGTCTTCTGTTGCATAAGATACAATGTGATAATTTCACTGTGCTCATGGGAAGAGTTCCACTCTCTTAAAAAAAAAAAAGTCCTGTATATCTAAAAAATGCAGTTTATTGTCGTGCCACTGCCCAATAGGAGCAATTGGTAATTATAATTTAGGACAGAGTTTGTTTTTTTGTATATTTGATAGCTAATTTTGAATTTTGGTTTAAAATCTCATTTTGGTGCAGAAAATATAGTATGTAATCTAGAGATCGTAGTTCTGCAGTCTCCAGAGAGTCACATTGTTAAATCATAGGCTGTTAATCAATTTAATCAAAGATCTGTCCAGAACTAAAGTGTTTCACTGAGCTACCATGATTAAAGTTCACCAGCATCCTAACCATCCTATGCCTTTGATTTCACAGCATCCTCACCAGGATCCATTTGTAGCTGGACGAAGTGAAATGAACCTTAAACCCCTGTTCTAAGATGCCTAAGATACTCCAATATTAAATCCTTTCCCCAAGGGTTGAGCTCTTTCAGCAAAGATTTTGCTCTCAACTGTTAAGATAGAGAAAGGATATCAAAGGACACAAGAGAGAGATGACTTGCCCATGAAGACACAGTGGAATCACAGTAAGGAGAAATCTTCACCAACACTATCCATAGCTTATTCCCATGGCCCATGATGGCTGCTCCTCATTTTGAAAGTACAGTGACTAGCACATCAACCACACCAATTACTGAAACAAAAATGAAAAAAAAAAAAAAAAAAAAACCTCAAAGCAGAAGATCAAGAACTCAATATTTGGAAGCACTGTCATATCAGTAGAAAGAGCCTTTTATTCTTAATTATGTTTTAAAATGATCCACCATCACAGGCAAAAAAGCTGAACACCAGCAAATATCTTTAAGAAGCAGAAATGCTAATCATAGGAAAATTAATTCTGTCTCCATTAGAGCAAGTAAATGCACTTTTACTTGCACAAACAAATTAATTCTAAATGAGATGGTGTTGTTCTGCCAGTTCTCTCGTAGGTTCTACCTTCTGCTGCTTTTGTTACTCTGGAAATTTCTTTTCAGGATGGAAGGGAAGATTTCTACTATGCGGAAACATCACACAGTGAAACATTTATACAAAAATAGTTGAAAACCTCATTGGTCTGAGTGCACTTTATTCAACGTTAGAGAATTAACTAAGAGACCCAGGTTTGGCACCTATTTACCCTAGCCTTTTGCTAAAAGAAACCAATCAAAAGAAAGCAAAATGGACATCTCTGAAGAGTAAATTAAATCTAGAGTTATGTCCACTGAGTACAGAATGGGCCTGGGATTGCAAGGTACTTCCTTGTAAAGGCGTGGAGTTAAACGGGCTGAAGTTAGGCCCTCCTGCATTTGAAGCACAGCCCTAAAGTGTGGGGAATGAGATGGAAAGGGAATGTGCCATGGATCAACACCAAGAGCCGTAAGATGCTTTGCACCATCAAAGTGGGAAAATGAGTAAGGTACAAAGATCCTTATTTTACTGTTATCTTCTGTGCTGTCATTGTAGCAAGAGACCCCGAGATGTTACTGTGATGCTGAGTCAGAACTTAGTAAGAAGTAAGAAGTTTTTTTATATAAAGTTTGCAGACGACACCAAGTTGGGAGGTAGTGTTGATCTGCCTGAGGGTCGGATGGCCCTTCAGAGGGATCTGGATAGGCTGGACTGCTGGGCTGAGGCGAACGGGATGAGGTTTAACAAGGCCAAGTGCCGGGTCCTGCACTTTGGCCACAATAACCCCATGCAACGCTATAGGCTTGGGGCTGAGTGGCTAGAAGACTGTGATGAGGAAAGGGACCTGGGAGTGTTGATCGATGCTAGGCTGAACATGAGCCGGCAGTGTGCTCAGGTGGCCAAGAAGGCCAACGGCATTCTGGCCTGTATTAGAAACAGTGTGGCCAGCAGGAGCAGGGAGGTGATCATCCCCCTGTACTCAGCTTTGGTGAGGCCGCACCTCGAATACTGTGTTCAGTTTTGGGCCCCTCACTACAAGAAAGACATCGACGCCCTGGAACGTGTCCAGAGAAGGGCAACGAAACTGGTGAGGGGTATGGAACACAAGTCTTATGAGGAGTGGCTGAGGGAGCTGGGATTGTTTAGTCTGGAGAAGAGGAGGCTCAGGGGAGATCTCATTGCACTCTACAACTTCCTGAAGGGAGGTTGTGATGACGAGGGGGTCGGCCTCTTCTTCCAGATAACTAACGATAGGACTCGAGGTAACGGCCGCAAGTTGCGCACAGGGAAATTTAGACTAGACATCAGGAAAAACTTTTTCTCTCAGAGAGTGGTCAAGCACTGGAACGGCCTGACCAGGGAGGTGATGGAGTCACCGACCCTTGCAGTTTTTAAGAGGCGCCTGGACAAGGTGCTACAAGATATTGTTTAGTAGCTTAGTGGGTAGTAATGGTGATAGGATGACGGTTGGACTAGATGATCTTGAACGTCCTTTCCAACCTTGTGATTCTGTGATTCTGTGATAGTCTAATCCAACAAGGCAGAAATCAGAGGCTTTATCATTATTTTAGAAGAATGAAATTGGGACAGAGAAATTAACCACTTCACCTTAGGTGACCCAGAAAAACAGTTGGCAAGCAGGCACTACCTGACAGACTTCCCAAATCCCCGTCAGACACCTCAACCACATAATCATATCTTTCTGAAATGGTTCAGTCATCTGGCCATGGACTACAAACTGGAGGTGATTCAACAAGTGGAAGAAAAGGAGTGGAAGGCAAAGGAAAAAGAAAAAGCTTTTCCTGTCTTTGGTTTTCAAATTGTAGTCTATGACTTCCCTCTTTTTTGTTGAAACATCTTTCTTCTTTTACCTCCTTCTCGCCTTAATCTTTCCCCACTCCTTTTCTCTATATGGTTCATTCATAGTTGCGTAGCAACAGCATGCTCCTCAAAAAAGAGACTTGATGGATATAAAGGATTGAATGAAAAAAAGTGAGTTCTACTGGGTCCTAATGAGACCATAAAACCATATTTTCGGACTCATTTCTTTCCAAAGAAGAAACTAAAGAGGTGTGTGGGCTGAGGAGAGGTAGGAGTCAAAAAGAATCAGCATTTTTGACACTCATTTCCAACTGCACTTTTCTAGTCAGGGTTCTCTGTATCTTCCTTTGGAATGACCAAAGAAAAGTGTATGATAAAAGAAGGAATGAGAGTATAAGGCCCAAATAAACAAGGAGAACCCCGTACCAACATCTTCCTGTAGCAAGGAAATAAACCTGGTATTTTTGCTCACAGCCATGCTTAACTCCTGCAAAAGCCCTAACTGTATTGTTGGTTCTGTAACTTTGAAGGATTATTCCCCAAAGAATGTGAGCAAAAGCAGGTCTTAAATTCAAAAGTTATCGATTCTTCTCAACATATAAAATAGTCATTGGAAATCCCACTGTCATACCTTACTTACTACTGCAGTTTAGCTGCATTTATCATAGACAAGACTGAGAGTCAAGCAGGATACTCCAGCAAAGGCCAGGCTTCAGAAAATCAAGCAACTTACACAAATAAAATGGAAGACAGACATTTGATAGGATGTTGTCATAGCACAGTAGAGGAAGGTCAATATTATACAGAAGGTTAGTGGTGAGGATCAAAAGAGTCTTCTCTAACCTTAAAAAACTATTTTTCTAAGACTGAAACCTAGTATCATAGAATCATAGAATATCCCAAGTTGGAAGGGACCCACAAAGGTCATTGAGTTCAACTGCTGGCATGACACGTCAAGTTGTTGCAAATAACAGAAGCCTATCACACAAAAGTTGATGTAATTTCTTCAACACATAAGCAATTCCTTGTTTGCTGCCCTTCAGTATGTGAAATGCTTTCTCTTCCATTTAAATCCATCACTTCTTTCATGCAATTAGTCTGAAGAAAAAAGAGAAGGTGCAGTAAGAGTCCCAGAGAAAGGCCACATTTCTGAGTAGGATGATACCTTTGGATAAGTCTGAATCTTCTATGAAGTGATCATGTGTCAATACAGCCAGTATCCATGGCCTTGATCTACTCAGCCTAGATCATTGCTCAGGTCCTCAGCATGCAGAGGACGACCTTTGTGCATAATGGCAGAAGTAATGAAATGAATATTGTGTCAGGAAAAGGTTCAAAAGCAACTCTTTGATGTCATCAGTAGCAGCAACCACTACAAAACAGTAGCTGTGCTTAGATTTAAATTTTCTTCCAACACAGCTACCAGATGCAGGATAGGATACAAAAAAGCATCTGTCCTGGCCATAAAGCTAGAACAGAAGTAGCTAAACACTGAGAGAGACTGGAAATCTTGGTCAATCTGATTTTTTTCATCTTGATTTTATCTTGATCTATTCATTTAACTTTTATGATGAATCCTTTCCTGTAAAACAGAAATAGTCTAGTTCTATTTCAGGAAAGCTGTGTGATGAACATTTATAAAAGTCTACCAGGGTAAAAGTAAGATTCAAGTACTACATATTAAATGAATGGAATGAATTAAGATAACGTCTAGAGAGAGATCCATGTCCCATTGTTCTCTTCTACTATTGGGAAGTTTGCCCACATCTTCACTTTCATTTGCAATGACCAGCAGTCCAATATTAGAGTTGAGAGGTCCTCACCTCCTGTCTAAAAATCACATCCTAGATGGACTTTGTCAATAGAATCCAGACACATACAGTATTTATAAAGTACACATTTTTTGCTGAAACACAGTTCAGTCATTAGATTTCCATGTGTACTTTTACACCTAATGAGCATCGCCCTTGTTTGCCAGCTTCCAGTAACTACTCTGTTAAATAAAATCCTCCAAATATTGTTTTTGTGGGTAAATGTGATGCTGGCGCAAGGTAGGGAAATTGCAACACTAATAAATTAATCTCTCTACCTAATATGAACATTGATTATCCTACCTACACTACCCTGTCAAGAACTGTATCTAGGACTACAGCTCTCCTTTAAGAGCAAGAAGAACTAACCTCTCCTGATCTATATCTTCTAGTAGCAGTGAAATATTTCATTCGTTCACTTTACCCTGTTTTTCCATCTAATCTAAGGCTGTCAGTAAATGCTATGTTGGTTTGTGAATACAGAATATGTATGAGCTCAAACTGAAGCCACTAAAGTCATATCAGTTGACTACTGAATAACCGTAAGATAGGAAAGCTAATTTTAGGGTGGCATTCACCTCCTAGGACAAATTCATTCATTCTCAATATCTGTGATGGGTGAGATGAATTGCTCTCTGGAGGTGACTCGTGTTCCTCATTGACTGCATAGAAAGCCTATAAAACTAACTTAAACTACATACTGAAACTGTAGCTGGCTTAAGTACAACCTTAATGACTTTCTGTTCAACCTGTGATTTCACACCAATTACATCTTCATTCCATCACCAACTCTGTGAGCCATCTAATCTTTTCATGTTATGTTTTTGCCTGAATTATTTGCCACATCCAGTATGAAACTCAAAAAAATTTCTAACATCTCCAATCTGTAAGTACAGCACTGAACACTGATAGCTCATGAATAAATAGTAATAAAGTGCATTTTTAATAAATTCAGCGTCATTTCTGTTTTCTCTATGCCCTGATATGTAAAAAAGCGACTTTACTGTAATGGATCATTTCGTAACTTTTACTCTGGTGTTTGATTTAAAGAATCATGTTTATTCTCACAGATAAGCTCTGCAGATGAGCTCTGGAGAACTTTCTGTGGCAATTTGACACCTAAGAGCCCTCAGCTCGTTACACTATCCATCTACTGGAGATTATCACACCCTTAACATAGCCTAAGAGAACACATCCCAGTGTATGTGCTGCTGCATTTAATTGTTCAGTAACTCAGCTTAAATTCACATTGAAAATGAGTTTGCACTGACATGCTGTTCTATGAACTGGAGCAAACTGTCAGATGACCATCCTTCTACATACACACACACACAAAAACAAAACAAAACAAAAAAATCGTCTGGTGTTCTGGATAGTGGCTAGGGCACACAATCAGATCTAGATAGGACTATGCTGTTGCAATTGGATTGTTACTGCTAGCTGGGATGAAGCTAGTTCATGAACACCCACACATATTAAAGTGTACACATACTCTCAGTTGATACAGAATGGGAAAGAATTCTTATCTATTTGAAGGCCATGCAAATCACAAAGTCAAAGGAGGAGTAGAGGCTAAACTGTAACTCAGAGAATGAAAAATATAAGATCCCCTCTACTCAGGGCTTTTCATGGATGTAGCAGTCTAATCTGTAAGAATCCTCGTGTGAAGTGAAATCTGTCAACTCTGACACCTGATTCATTTGGAATAATCGTAAGAATAACAAGTGGAGAGGCTAGAATGGAATGGAACCAAAGAGTCATTTCTGCTTCAAGCAACTGCCAAAATACCTATTTACCACTGAGACCAGAACAACTCTGAAGCAGCTGTTGTGCTCTTCTGGGTAAATAATATGTGTTAAAAATGTATAAACATTTATACATGTTTACCTTCGAGACACCAGCTTCTCTGAAGCAGACATCTCCCTTGATGCATACATAATACATGCTTTGTTTGAAAAACTGCCTAAATCCATAAAGGGAGAAAAACCTGTAGGGCACTGTATATGTACAGTGCTGTTATCTCTTGTAAATACAGAGGTAGTGGAGGCTTCGCATATAATACAGCCTTATATTTTGTCTTCAAAGTCTTCTGCAAGATGCAGAAGTTCGGCAAATACTGTTATCTGTCCATTTCTATGAAAGGCCAGGGTTCTGAAAACTGTTCACTGAACTGCCAGCCTTCATCTGCCTAAGTCCAGTGTGAGCCACAGCAAAGAAAAAGCTAGAACCTCCTCAAGTAGTGGTGCTCCATAAGCATTTCATCTCTTTTTCCATCACCATTAGGTGTATAGTCTCAGCTAACGGCTGAGGCTCCCTCCACAGTTCATGAAGAGTGAGAGAGATGCAGTTAGTGTGGAGAGCTCTTATAATAATAATGCACCATATCGCAAGTGATTAGCTGATCTACCAGTAGACAATTACCTTCAGCCAATGTGTGCATCCAGACATGAACTACACCCTTGTTGCTGAGCATTGAGCACTACTCCAATCGATCCAATTGATACTACAAGTGATAAATGGGCATCAGATCCCTCAGACAGTGACTGACTCCTTGAGTACAGAAACTGGCATGGCATTACCTATTTCAGTCAGATGACAAACCTTGACTCAGAAATATCTTTCTGTCTTATTGCAATCCTTCTTAAGATCCAGAAGTGTAAACAACTGCTTTATAAAACTTACATGGAGAGACACAATTCGGTTTTCCTTTACACCATCTTACCCACTGTAAAAACTCTGATTAGTAAACATCCACAAAATTAGTCATGTTTACTAGAGAGGTCTATGAATTGCCTTAGAGGAAGTTAACAGTGGTTCATGCAATGCAACTTTGCCTCTGACAAATTAAACAAAGGTAAAGAACTTGATAATATGGTAAGTGGGATGCTATCTCTGGTAAGAAAATCTATCTATCTATCTATCTATCTATCTATCTATCTATCTATCTATCTAATCTATCTAACCATTTATCTTTTTTCTGATATCTGGTAATAATTTTATATTCTCAAATTTGACATTTGAAGATAAGCCTTTTACTGTTTAATCAAAATAAACTAGCTTGATTGTCCACACTAAAAACCTCCCAGTCTTCAACTGGCATTTCATAAGCAAACCTGCAATAAGAGCATTTTGTAAATATTAGGTTCAGAGTAGCAAGAGAGTTAAAAAGTATGGCATAGGAAAGAAGATGTGTTTTTTTTTTTTTATTTTTTATCAGAGACCTCCCTACTGAGGAAGAACTAAAACCGTATCTATTATTCTTACTATTATCAGCTAAAGGCACAAAAGCTAGGTGATAAATTAGTATTATTCCAACAGCATGTCAACACTGCAATAAAAAAAAAATTTTGATGTATTCATCAGTGCAAGGGTATGTAGGTGACGAATAAAAGGGCTTCTTATACCTTAATGATGTTGACATCAAATTTATTTGGCACTTTCTGTGTGATTAGGTGTTACCTCGTTTTACACAAAAACCTATTTATAAAATATATCACTTTTTGCAGACCTTTCACAATTTCTCTGTTCATAGAAATTTTCTTCTGGAGGGGAATAATTATATTAAATAAAACCTGAATTCCAGAACAGCAGAACACCTACAAGTCCCACTGGAAATCAGCTGAAACTATAGATTCCCATCATCTCCTCAAATCACTGAGTGAATCCTTGTTTGCTTGTTAAAATTTCAGGTTCTGCAGAAGTGTTGTCACCTGAGAGGAAGCTCAGAAGAGCTGAGCCCAGTGGTGGAATCCATGACTACAGATCTATTTTCTATTACTGAAGGCCTTTCTGGATGATCTAATGATCTTCTCTGGCCTTAGTCATTGTGCTTCTGTAACAGCCTTTCACAGGAGGCAGCTATGTGAAAAAATTTTATATACCAGGCATTCAAAAATACTATGAATCCATAAAAATTGAGGGATATAGCTATGTCTGACCAGATACGACAGCTCAGAAAGCAGTGCACCAGACTAGTTACAGTAAGTGCTCATGGTCTCATTAATTTGGTACAAAATATATCAAAGGGAAGCCAAGAGTTTCTAGGAAAGGACTATAGAGCAATTTTGGTTACAAGTTGTTTTGTCTATGTATTTATCACTATGCAGTTCAAGGTGCATACACATTTCACTGTGCACTAATTACTACAGGAGAAAAAAAAAAGGCCAACTTGTTTGCAGCTGCTGACAGCAGTGATATTGAGAAGTCCAATAGGTTTGAATATGACATATCAACCAAAAATAAGAAGGTGAAAACAGTTTTTAAAGAAAACTTTATCATTGTTTCAAAAACTACATCTATTTTTGAAAAATGTTGGTAATAGCCCAATTCTAAAATCTTTAAGGGAAAGATTGATTTAAATGATCAGTCAAGAATAGAAATTATATAGAAGGTCAAGAACATGAAATTAAAAAATAAGGCAGCTGTCAAATCAAGAATTTAACTCTACATAAAGCAGCAAAAAAAAAAAAAAGAGCAACTTTCTTATTAAAGAAGATGTAGTCAATTCATTTTCCAGGGAGTTAATAAGAAATAAAAAACAATTACAATACTGAAATGGGTTCAGTGCATTGCTAACATGCATTTAATGGCTAAGATATTTATTTATTTCTGATGATGATGTAAAGATTTCAAAAGATTTCATATTATACCAAAGATTTGGGCCATTCTGATCTCTGAAGAAATGAAAATTCGGTGATCTTTTTACAGATTACGTCATTTTTGTTAGTTTTGTTTATATTCAACAATTTCATTGGCCTTTCATCTGCAGTACCTGAAAATTTTGTTCAGTGTCAGAGGAGACCAAGCAGCCTGCATGGGCAGCAGGCTTATTCTGACACTGGTCAGATGAGCAATGGGAAACCTCCACGCTGTTGAGAAGCTGGCTAAAAATTTTCATCTAGAAGCCACTGCTTCCAGTTGCCAAACAGGTCAGCTTCATGTGGTGGGAGATGAAGGAAATGATTCACCCCAGAATTACGGAAAGGAAGACTTTCCTGGTGATAAACATTGACGACTTATCTTCTCATTCTATTCCAGAATTTTTCCTCAGTGTTCTTTGCTAATAATCGTTCCTTAAATCTCTCTGTCTCGTGTTCAGGAACAGAAATATGATTGTTTTCTTGGGGTAGCTCATCTCTAATATTGCACAGGGCCAACAGAGATGCATTTAAATTCAAGGTTGGCATTGTGTTTGACAGACAGAATATTAATAGGATATTCAGGCCAAAGGGAATGCAAATAACCATTCCCATCAAGTATTCTTTTATTGTTGTCACATCTAATATTTCCCTAGAGCCAAAGCCAGGTTCACGAGAGCAAGGTTAGGACAAGAGAAGGTGAGGTAGGGGGAGCTGACAATTAACCAGATGCCATGCTAAACTGTCTGGAGAAGCTGGGGAATATACAAAGTTGTGTTTTCTTGAGGCAGCTATGTGTGCACTCTCCTTATATTTTAGAAATCTGCCTTTCACCTCCAAAATAAACATCTGTCTTAAGGGATTCTATTCCTGAAGATAAAATCCCCTCACTCATACTGATGTAGCATGATTACACTGATCTATGTCACAGACTGTTAAGTTTACTGAGAACATCTGCTAAACATGCTAAGAAGTAGTCACAAACATTGAATGAGTTATCAGACAGTCTTTGCAATAAACGGCTTACTCTCTAAATGAAATCTATAGACATCTTCCATAAGTAGTACGTAATCTTTTAATCTATTTACATATAGTACATCTTTATTAGGGATAAGAATTTGATTGGATATAGATCATTTAGCTGGAGGCAATAAGGACTCTTTCATATGAAGCAAATATTTGTTCTTTTTCCAGTCTTATTCTGTGGGTCTTTAGCACTGGAATTACACTCTTGTATTAATTTAGGAGATAATTGAAAATGTGTTTAATAAGATTCATTACCCTTAAGCACTACATTAGTTGTTATCACTAATAAATAATCTAAAAAGAATAAAAAAAAAGACCACAAAGAATTTATCCAGTTTTATATGCACTCTCTTTCCTTAAATGAAAATTTTATTAGTGTAATTGAAGATAGCATAAAGTACATGATACAAGACGGCTCTAAATATACAAATCTGGTCATTTTACAAACTCACCCACTAGAACATTGTAAGTGCAAGCACAAATTGCAGCCCCTATAATTTAAAATCTGAGTCACAGTTATGGAGTTGAGTAGCTCTGCAGTGCTGGCTGAGTGTGTTTGAGCTTTTGGGAGCAGTTACATTACGGCTGGAGTCATGATATTGCTTCTTCCCCACCCTTTTGGAGAGTAGGAGTGAAAAAGATGTCTGTACTACATCAGGTGCTATTTTCATACCTATTATTTTAGGTACAAAATACTCTCAGCATCTGATGATGAGACATTCTCTGGCTTCCAAACACATGAGAAGCATCCATTATGGGAAACCTAAAAGAGGCAACAAATCTCTGTAGCATATGCCACTAAGAGGGATTTTTTTGTAAAATTTTAATTTGCTTGTGGAAAAAGAAGATGGAGCTGTCCTTCTCTTCCACCAGCTAACACTTGGATCCTCTGCTCACCAGAAAGATAAGCACTCTCAATTTCAGTTATTTGTATATAGAATCATGTTATTCCCTAATTGCCTTATTTCTTTCCACGATTTTTCTCCATCACTTCTATGCTAATCTCCTGTCTCAGTATCTCTTCAGTCTTTTGTTTTCTAATTAGTTTCTTCTTTATATAATACATCAATATCAATCTCTTTTCTTCCCTCAGTGACCTGAGGGTTGTTCAACAGGAATCATAAACTCAGCATAAGGTCAGTTTTCATGTAAGAGGCACAAAAACTTTTGCCCAGGATGACTCACCCAGCAAGTTAAACACAGAGTCAGTATTCTGCATGGATGAGCACATGAGAGACCTTTTTTACAAATCTTTACAGAAGCTGCAAAGGTAACAGCAAAGCAAAACAAAGTAAGTAAGTAGGAAAAAAAATAATTAAAAGGTATTGCCAGAAAGATTAAGACGGCCAATGGCTCCATTTGTTCTTAAGAACTGTGCATAATGAAGACTTGTACTCAGGCATCCCCTCTAATCCACACGTCTTTACCATAAAATCTTTATTTTATATGAAGGTGTTTCTCTTTCTTCAAATTTAATTTTACATCATTTCCTAAAAATTGGAACAAATTCACCAGAAAGGAAAGAGGTTATTCCCTCCACTTCTGCCAGTGAGCACTCTCTTGAAAGATAAAAGGATTCAAATGACCTCCACAAGGAGGACTCTTGCACCTAGAACACTTCCAGTTTTGTTGTGTGTATTCCTGAAAGAAAGGGATCCATATCTGATGCTGTTGCCTCCTTAGTTGTCTTTTTGAAGTGACCCACATCTGCACAGCTTCCACAGGAGATGTCTAAAGCATTTACTTGCAGTTAGGTTCAAGCCGTGATGCTTAGATACAGTTCACTGCAAGATCAACACAAGAAAACTTTGGAGGATCTGAGTTTTGTTTTCTCCCACCATAAATTAGAACCATAAATTGGGGCTATTGGTACAGGAAATGATATTTATAGGAAACGATGAGGATAACTGCACTAAAAATCATTATGTGCCCCATAACTACAACAGCAGAAACCTAATTAGTTCTGGAAAAAATTAAGGTCCAAAGCTGTGGATTCTGTCAGGAGAACCTGAGTTTATGAGGGTAAGATTTTAGTTCACTTTGGAAATCCAAGAACTGTGTCATAAACTGTTCCTTTAAGACACAGCAAATGTATACGCATATGCATTTATAAAAGGAATGATGAGTACCCCAAATCTTATCAGTTACAGTGTCTTCATTTATATTAGGAACTAATGTATATGGCAGCCTACATTAAACAGGCTGGTTTCAAGTGAAAAACAGGTTTCATGTGTGATAAAATTGTGCAGCTGTTGATGTATTATTGTTGGCACTGGTTTCTGATACAGACACCTAAGGTGAAAAATGAGATGCAGTTTCAAAGACATGAATAAATTCTAGTAGTGAATTATTCCATTTAGTTGCACAGAGGAAATAGCCATGTGAAGAGGATGTTTTTTGAAACTCCTTCTCACTGGTTTTGTTGCAAAAAAAAATTTTTTTTATTTATTTATTTATTTATTTGTCATAGGAACAATTGTCTCATGTCTCCACTTTTAATTAAACAATTCCCCAATTAAATTTTGATTGGATTGCTTCAGGTAAAATAACAGAAAAAATGTTGAGCTCCAAAATGTAACTTATTTAAGTGAGATTTTTTTTCTGTTTTGCCAGAGTTACAGACACTGTTCACAGGAATTATTCATCTGGTCTTCTAGTTATAAATCTTTTAAACTAACAAGGTCAAGAAAAAAAAATCCTTCCCTTTCTGTATTAGGAAAAAAACACACACTTTCTCCTCCTTCACACCACCCCATGTGACATCAAATGTTTAAAGCATAAAGAACATATTTGTGCAAATAAGAAAACACTGAAACTAAATCATAGAATAATAGAGGAGCTTTAAGATCTTAGAGGGCTTTCTTCATCAGCAATTCTGATATGTGCAGGTGTTGGCTAGTAGCTGTTCAGTTTCAGTTAGTCTAATACTACTTCAGAGAGAAAAACCGCAAGACCTGATACTGTGAGCCCCTAAGTACCCAGAACTGATACCAGCAGGAATATAACGCATTCAGCAGTGGAGGATGCTCAGCTTGTTGAAATTCAGGGATGTTAGACTCTAGCTTTATAAAGGCAGAAAGAAACAACAGGAGTGTAAAAAATCAAATTAAACAAAGCATAACCCTTGGCTGAGTGCTTGCAAATACATAAAAGAAGAGTATGAAAACTAAATAGGATGCAAT
>VXAL01000418.1:0-36244 GCA_013399475.1 Chauna torquata | reverse complement strand
TGGGGTCGCCGCACGGGGCCGGGGCTCAGCGCCCGCGGGCTGCGCCTTGGGCGGGTGCCCGGGGGGACCCGGCCCGGTGCCGCCGAGCGCGGTCGGATGCTGCCACCTCCCGGGCGGAGCCGCGCTCGGGGCTGGTCGAGCGTTTTGGCTAAAATCTCGCTTTTTTCCCCCCCTTTCGTTTACGCCGGAAGGGAAGTCGGATGCCGCGGGAACGGGCTGCACCCCTGACCCGGGGGCTGAAGGCGAGCTAAAAGTGAGAAGCGTTCCCAAAGCAAGGCCGCGCTGGCTGCGCGAGCAGGGCAGGGCTGCGGGGTGCCCCTGGGGACCCCCACGCAGCAGCGCTCTGCGGGCCTCGTGCAGGGCCGGCCGCATCCTGCTCCCACCCTGCAGCACCGCCTGCCCACGCCGCTCGCAGGAGCCCGGAGCCAGGGGTCAGGGCCGGCAGCGGCCGCGTGTCCCCATCCCTCGCACAGCCACGCGAGTGGCTCTGCCTGCGTGCAAGCCCTGGCCCCCCCGGAGCCCCCCTGCCCAGCACATCTCAGGGGCCACATTTAGCTGGAAGGGGGATGAGAAACCACGGATGATGCGCTGAATAAAAACACCCTCTCCTCTGCAATGCGGTGCTTCGAGTATGCAGCATCTTCCCTTCCTCCTCAATGTGGTCTGTGAAACGTGGTAAATGCTTCCCTTTCATTCCCTTCCCTTTTTTCCCCTCCCTCTCTCATTTTCTTCCCCCCCTCTCCCGTGGCTCGCGCTCTCTGGGCAAGCCGCAGAAAGCTCCTACAGCAAAGGGAAGGTCCCCTTGATGTAAATTGTTCCCTACATGTTGAACCCGGCCGCAGACAAAAGCTCTAATTAATCGGCTCAGCCCCTGCTCTGGAGTGGAGGTTTTCAACCTTGCAAAGCGCTGCGTTTCCTTTGTAGCCTTAATTAGTTTTTGCTCCTCTGCCTGCAAGCGGGGGGCAGGGGCCGTGGGAGCCCGCGCGTCCCACGTCACTGCTGGGCACCGCGGGGAGCGAGCACACTCGGGGAAACAGCCCCGAGAGTGCTCAGCAGCGAGTAACGAGCACCCGACAATTAACGACGGTGCGCAAGCAGCGTGATGAATGATTAGCATCTCTTTACCCCCCCACCCATAAGGAGAAATGGAGCCGAGTGGTCGTGCAGCAGGGCAGGATCTGCCCCTCGAGGGCGCTGACGCCGATCCCCGTGGTGCTTTGGGTGTGGGGTCCTGCTTAGGGCATGGGGAGGCACCAGGCGACGGCGATGGAGGAGCAGGGACCCTCTGCATCCTTCTGCATAAACGCCTGGTCCAGGGCTGCAGGAAGCCCGCTCTGGCTGCTGGGGAGATGGAGCCGAGCCGGGAGCTGCTGCCGTGGAGTTTTTCCAAGAGTTTTTCTTAGAAATTGCCAGTTTCCCATCCATTCACACAGCCCCCCCGTAAAGCTGAGGCCCTTCCAGTGGCCGGGGCTGGCTGCTTTGCGGCCGAACATCCTCGGGATGCGTGGTCCTCCCCTTGCCCCCGCTCAGAGCCCCGGTTCTGACCGTTTGACCAGGGAACGGCTGGGAGACAATGAGCTTAGGCGCCGAGCCCAGAAGGTGATTAGCGGCGTGGAGGGGATTGCAGGGCAGATGCAGATGGCGGGGAGGGGGTCGCGGATTAGGGGCTCCTCTTGCTCTCTCCCAGCACCACGGATGGCAGCCAGCCCTGGCTGGTGCAGCCGGGCAGGGGACAGTGTGGGCACGGGGGTGCCTTGGTGGGGCTGTGCTGGGCTCTGCTCAGTTTGGTTCGGGCAGCAGGGCAGAAAAAAAAGCAGAGTAGGGTAAAGCCGCTCTCGGGACAAGCTCATTAATATCTACCAGCGCTGCCGATTTAAAGGCGTATCTATCGGCTGGGCTAGATACGGGTGCAACAAACCGCTGCTGAGCTCAGGTAATGCAGCGCTCCTTCTGCGTTACGCCCCATTCGCATTTTATCTGACCACTGATCTGGAGTTAAGACATTTAGCAGTGAGAATAAACCTCTGGCGATGCGCGGGCGATGTGCTGAGCTTCCCAGATAAAAGACGAGGAGGAAGAGTTAAAGGGAGGCTGGGAGGCTCTGCTGGATGGGGTGCTGCTCCCGTTTGGAGCCGGGATGGGCATCACGTGGATGATGGGGAGCCCCCCGCCCTGCCCCGTGGTTGGGGCGCTCACTTGGGAGGCACGGGGTGGCAAGGACAGAGACGCCAGCTCCGTGCTGGGGTGGGACCCTGCTGTGTGTCCCTGTGGTCCCCAAGGGCTGTCCCAGCACCACGGCCAAGGCGAAGGGCAGCTGAGAAGTCAGGAAGGGTGTGTGGGGATCCACAGAACAGCCCAGAACTCGCTGAGGAGCCCAAAATGCAGAATGCTGGGGGAAAAGGAGATTTATTTACTTGCTAGTACCTTTTCAGGTGGGATAACAGCTCACCAGGGTTGGGCTGCCCGTGAACCCCCTCCCGCGGGGTCCAACCCCGGCTGGGCAGAGCAGGCAGCGCTGTGGGATGGGGACGTCACCGCCTGGCTCCTGTCCCGCTGTCGCATGAGGATGTATGTGATGGCCACAGCGGCCACCTTCATCCTTCGAAGCCGTCAGGATGCGCTGCCGGAATCCTGCATCCAGTGCCGCTCTCCATTCGACTTTCCCACGCTGGCAGCGGTTCCTCCGGCAGGCACAGCCCTGTCCGTGCACCCTGGGGTCCCGAAGAGGAGGTGCAGGGTGAGCGCGGCGTGGTACCCCCGGGGCAGCGGGAGAGGCTGGGGCAGGGTGCTCGGCTGTGCCACAGGGGGGTCCTGCACCCGGCCCGACCCTGGGGCAGGTCGGGGGCTCTGGCACCTGGGAAGTTGCCGGCATCACAAGGCTGCACCACCGCTCGGTTCCCCCCATTTTGGGAAACAGCTTCCAGTTCCTCCTTCATCCTCCTCTCACATCCTGCATCACCACTTGCCTTTGGCTAGTGAGAAGGAGCTATTGCCAAATACACCCATTTCAGGGTTATTTTTTCCCGACACATGTTTGTTATCCAGGGCTGATATGAAGAGAATCGCTTTTTCCAAAGACAAAGAGGAAACTCTGCCTTAGCTCTCAGTTGCTTCCCCCTCCTGTGCCTCCAAGAGCACACTAAAGCCTTACGAGCAGAGCATTTTTTCATAGATACGCAGCCTCTTCTTAAAAAAAAGTTATTTTTTTTTCACAATAACTCCTTCTAAATGGCCCGTATTAAGTGATACCCTCAGCAGGGAAAATTTCTGGCCCTCAAAAATTGCATTTTGCTTTCAGCATCAGCTTACTGGGGTTCTTCTCCCCCAGCCACCCAAAAGGCCATCTCGGACCCCGCAAGTGGCCATTTTGTTGCTGATCTGCACAAAACAAACAAACAAAAAAACAACAAAAAAACCAACAGAGCTGAATGGTGATCCGAGACAAGCATTTAAAAGCAGTTTCCCAGTGAGCTTACCTTGGGATCGGCTGAGGAAGAGGATGGGGATGAGGAGGAGAGGGGCAGTGGGCGGCATGGCCCTCTGCACCACGCTGCGCAGGAAGGGAACACGGCTGAAGCGCAGCGTGACGTGGCTGCGAGTGCAGGAACGGGGTCTGATCCCACCCGGCCCCCAGCACTGGAACTCAGTGGGTTGGGGGGTACGGCATGGGGCTGGGGGCTTATCCTGCTCCCACAGCCTGGTTGCACGGGGCGGTGGGAGGAGAGGAGGGATGGAGCCCTGAGCGGGAGCACCACCCAGCATCGCCCATGGGTGCAGCACCGCCGGGCAGCTCCACCCAGGTCCTGCATGGTGCCAGGTGGGAAGCGCAGCAAAACACAGGAAAGTGCATGAGAAAAAGTCCAAAAAAATCCAGCCCCACCCTCACGCCTTTATTAGGTTCCAAGGAAAGCAGCTGGGCGGCGAGGGAGGGGCAGCCCCAGCCCTGCACCTCCCTGACCCCAAGGCTGGAGGGTCTCTGGGCTGGGCACTGCTCTCTGGGGGGCCAGATCCTGCTTGGGGCTGTCTCCGAGTTGGGAGACTTGCGTGCTGCAAGTTGCAAGCACCCGCTGCTGCCCTGCACACCCACTCCTCCCAAAGACTTGCTGCAAAAAGAAAGCAAAACCCAAAAAGCACCCCCCTAGTAATTAAAATTAGTTTCCTCTGAGGTTTGCAGCCGCTGAGCCCTGCAGCTGAGCTCGCTTGGGAGGCAGCAGCACGAATCCCCCGTGGCCACGGGCGCCCGAGACATCCCCATCCTCCCCACCGGTGACGCGGGGACAGCGGGGGCGGCCGGGTGGGAGCTGCAGTAGTGCAGAGGATATTGCACAGGAGTGTGCACCCATGAGGGTGTAAGGGAACTGCAGGCGAGAGAGGAAGTTGTCAGTGGCCGGCTGCTGGCTCCGAGGGGTTTCTCCAGCTGCGGGAAGCTTGCTCGCACGATCCGGAGATGGAGCAGCCCGGCGTTCTGCCAGCGCCGTGGATGCTGCTGTGCCTCGTGCTGTGGGTGGCAGCCCACCACCTCGAGGGTGGGCAAGGTGAGGAGGGGGCACGGGGCGTGGGGCGAGCCTACGGCACGGCGGGGTGGCTGGGGGCTGGCGAGCCCTGCTGCTGCCCCGGCATCGGCTGCAGGCAGGGCACGGGGGATGCGTGGTGGGGACGTGGGCATGCTGCCTGCCTGGTCCCGGTGGGAGCTGGGGACAGGCCAGCCCGGCATGACAGCGTCCCCAGGCAGGTGGGGAGGGTGGCACGGACACCAGCTTTCAGCCAGGCTCGGGGTCCCTGGGGAGACAGAGCAGGGCTGGCATTTTGACTTTTCTCCAGTTCTCTCCCCTGCACCCAGCCCAGGTAGAGCCGTCCCCGGCCATCAGGCTGCGCCAATTCCCCTTTGCGGGCCAAATTTCTCTGCTGAATGAAGAAGGCACCTTTCAACTGCAATTTCGGAGGAGCTGGCTCTGCCTGAGGTTCCTCTTAAAACTGCTGACTTCTGTGCTGCGGGGGAGCAGGGCTGTGCCTGCAAGTGCCCAGGCTTGGGGACACGTCTGGTGCCCGCAGCATCTCCTGGAGGCATCTCCATAGCCCCCACCACGGTCCCCGCTCTCGGTGCGACAGGGCGAGCATCGCCTCTGCCTCCCCTCTCCCGCCGCCCATCACCACCAGTTTGCAAACCAGCTCTGCCAAACCGGCCCCGGGGGTTGCAGCTGGTGGGGTGCTGCTGGCTCGAAGCTGCAAAACCTCCCCGCTGCTGCTGGTGTGGTTAAACGTGGTGCGCTGCGCCGGCTCGGCCCCTGCGCTCGCACCTCTGCAGGCTGTGCTTTGCATCGTTTCTTCCCCCGCACACCAGGACCATGGTGGCTGGGTAGGCACAGCCTGGCCGAGGGTGTCACGCTGCCTTTACACCTTTCTTGCAGCACGGTGTGGCTGCAAAGCAGTAGCAAGTGACAGTCCCTGCTGCTTGAAGGCTCCTGGGTGCCTGGAGCTGTGGGCGCCCTTTGCAATGAGATTCAGGTGCGAGCCGACGGGGTGGGAGTGGATAAATGGTGCCTGCCCCAGGGCTGGCTCCTTCATTTCTCCCAAGGAGGCTGCTCCTGCCGCTGTGTGCCCCAGCATCTCCTACTGCTGGACCTGCTGGGTGCGGGGATGTCCCCTCTGCACCCGGGGTCTGGTGAGGGCGGGCGTCCTCGCGGCTGCAGCTTTGCGAAGGTGAGGTCTTGGTTCGGTGGCTCAAGGCCGGTCTCACCCCATCCACGCCATGAGGAGAGGGAAGCCGGTGCCCTCCGAGCATCGCTCGGTGCTGTGCCGTGATCCCTGACCTGATGCTTGTGACCGTGCCATGGTGGGAGGCACGGGGGGGACAGCAGCGTGCCCGGCTGTGCCGTGTGAAGCTGGGGGACCCGCAGCAGCCTCCGGCGCAGCCCCAGCCGCACGGAGAAGGAGGAAGCCGTGTGGCTGCCTGCAAGCTTGGCCAAGGCGACCGCTGGCTTTTGTTTCTTTTGTTTATTTCAGGGGCTTTTTATCTCACATCTGCCAGAGCCCCAGACATCCGGGGCTGCTCTGAAAAGCAGGGGGGGGAAGGATCCATCGGCGAAATTCTTGCTGCTCCCCAGCCGGGCAGGCAAGGAAGGAGCTGGGGCATAAATGAGCAGTTGGATGCTTACTGGAGGGTCTGCAGCCACCTCTGCTCTGGGCAGGACAGGGAAGATGTAGCATGGGCAGCTGCCACCTGTGGCTGGAGTACAGGGTGCAGACGGACACACGGCCAGCCTGGGGTGGTGCAGGAGCTGGGGGCACATGGGGACCTGGTCCCCGTTCCTGCTGCACTGAGCTCGGGTGCCCAGAGGGGATGGGGGCAGTGGCACCGAGGGCCTCGAGCAGCCGAGCTTCCACCCCTGCCCGAGCCTCTCCCGCTGCCCCGGGGGTACCACGCCGCGCTCACCCTGCACCTCCTCTTCGGGACCCCAGGGTGCACGGACAGGGCTGTGCCTGCCGGCGGAGAGCTGCGGCTGCTGCTGGAGGAACCGCTGCCAGCGTGGGAAAGAGTCGAATGGAGAGCGGCACTGGATGCAGGATTCCGGCAGCGCATCCTGACGGCTTCGAAGGATGAAGTCCGACTCGCACAGGGTCATTTTTCTGGCAGAGCCACTTTCCAGCTGGGGAACCTCTCCCTGCAGATCAACCCAGTCACCCAGGCAGACAGCGGCAACTATTCTGCAGATCTTGAGACTGCGTCTGGCTTCATTGCTGCTCGGTGCTTCCGAGTGTCGGTGTGGGGTGAGTGGCCGGGCCCCCCCCTTCCCGCCGCCCCCCCGGCCCCTCTCACCGCCCTGTCCCCGCAGAGCCCATCGGCCAGCCGCGCCTGGAGGCGCGCCTGCTGCAGCGGGAGCAGGGCTGGTGCAACCTCTCGCTGGCCTGCACCGTGCCCGGTGCCACCACCGTCTCCTACAGCTGGTCCCACGACGGGGAGCCCCTGGGGCACCGCAACGTGCTGTGGGTGCATGGGAACACCACGCTCGGCATCTACGTCTGCAACGCGAGCAACCCGACCAGCTGGAGCACAGCCAGCATCGACACGACAGCGGTCTGCCTCCATCCAGCCCCAGGTAATCCGCCCTCGGCTCCCTCAGAGCCGGATTTGGGGGTGCACCTGCTGCGCTGCTCCGGTCTCGGGGACTTTCGTTTCCCCAGTGAAACTGCGGAGGGTGTCATGCTGCTGCCAGGGACAAAATGTGCCCGGCTTCCCCTCTTGGGAAAGGAAAGGTGATTGCTGGGCATGGGAGATGTAAATTGGGGCTGAGGTTTCCTAGGCAGGGCTCTTCGCCACGTGCTGGCCCCTGTAGCACTGATGAGACCGGGCTTTAGAAATGTCCAAGCTCTGTCCTGCATCACTGGTCCCCCTTCTGCCCTTTTTCCTCCCCAGGGCTTTTCAGCATCATCCTGTGGTGGGCAGTGGCCGTGATGCTGGTGCTGGCTGCCTCCATCGTCGCCTTTGTCACCTGCTGGTGCTGGCAGAAGCGAAGGAAGGACAGCCCGGCAGGTTTGACTGCAGGGATTCAGCTGCGCAGCTTCTGCGTTCCTGCTAACGCTCTTGGTGCTGGCCCTCGGGTCACCCGTCCCTCCTGGGCTGATGTGGGACTGGCCACCAAGCCCCTGGCTCTGCCCAGCTCCGCTGCTGCGGGGTGGCCCGGGAGGAAGGGGTGAATCCCATCCTACCCCAGCTCAGCGCCCAAACCTGGTGGCAGCACTGGAGGCTTCCTCCCGGGGGGTCCGGGGGACTGTTCGGGTTTTGGTCAATATTAGCTTTATTCTGAGCTGGAACAAAATCTCCAAACTGCTGAGGGATATTTTTCTCCCTCTGCTTTGCTTTGCTTGAGTGCTTCCCAAGGGCTGAATCCCCCCAGTCTGGGGGCTGCCACCTGTCACCCCTCGCTCTGACCCTTCAATCTCCCCCAGCACACATCGACCCATTGACTGTCTATGAGGAAGTGGGCAAAGTCCGAACCGGTCAAGACCCTGTGAGTGTTGGGGGCACCCGTGGGTGTCCCACCCCCACGCTGTCCCCCAGGGCATCAGTTTGGAAATGTCTGTCACCCTGGGCTGCATCCTTTAACCAGTCTGGGGTTGCTTTCTCCTGCAGAACAGGAACAGTGAGGCTGCAGCGGTAGGAAGCACTATCTACAGCATGGTCTGCACCAAAGCACAGGTAGGGCTCCTGTGCTGGGGAGGGGACCTGGGTGGCCCCATGTGTGTAGAGCTGCCCCTTTTGCCCATAATTTGCTTTTCATTGCCCTTCTTGACTGTTTCGCCCTGGCAGAGGCCTGGCTGCCCTCAGGATCCCGAAAGCTGCACCATCTACTCCGCTGTTCAGCCCAGCAGGAAGGTGAGCTTTCCCTGTCACGACTCCAGCCCCTCTGCAATGGCAGAGAAACCCAGGTCCTCTCCACAAGCTGAGGGCATTGATGCTCGGTGGGACCCCAGTAGCCCCTGATGCTGCTGAGATGTCCTCAGGGACATTCAGTGGGGCAGCAGCCACTGCTGCCTTGCTCTGCTCCACAGTCCCCTTCCTTCAAGAGGAAGACGCTGCATCCAGCCCTGGTTTCCACTGCATACGTAGAGGTAATGGGCACCGGACCTGCAGGCAGATGAGCCCCATGCATCTTGTCTCAAGTTCTACTCTTGAGCCTTTGGGTGCCGGAATTTGGGTGACTTGTTGGGTGATTTTTGGTGACTAACAAAAGCCCCACATCGCCCTCACCATGAGGGGCTGTAAATGCCACTGTGGGGGACCCAAAGTGACACCCGCCGGTCCCTGCTGTGCTAAAACTCACCCAGCTCCTTGCAGGCTACAACACCTTCGAGACACTGGTGCCCTCTGCCGCAGACCTTGTCCCTGTCTCCTGTGGGCCACCACCTCTCCTAGCCCCCAGCTGCTTTGGCAAGATCTGCTCTTCTCCTGCAGCCAGCACCCGGGGCTCCCAGCACCCGATGGGCAGGGCCCATGGGAGCTGGGGGCCCGCCCAGGATGGAAACATCAAAACATGGTTTTTTGTGAGGACTGCAAACCCAAACTGCACCTTGGAGGATTTGCTGCTGGGGAAGGAGGCCAGGCTGGGTGGTAGAAGCTTGTCTTTGGAGAAGATGGCTTTGAAATGTGGACTATGAGTTGGTGGGAGATGAGGATGTGTGATGTGTTAGTGCCAGTGTGCGAGCTTCTGGTTTTTTAGGTTTTGACAGGTTCAATACACCTTGTGAATTTATTTTTAGGTGTGAATAGAAGCTGAACTGCAAGAGGCAATTGTGGAACTTGTTTAATTAGCTTAATTGACTCATTACAGCCTGAAATGTGCCTTGGGCTCGGGAGCATGGATCACCTTGCTGGGGGATCGGGAGCCTCTGAAGTCAGTGCTGAGGAACTTGGAAAAGTTTCAGCAGTGCGAGTTGGGGTGGGCAGAGGTGGCCCCGGGGATGGTTTCAGGGCAGGAGCATGATGCTGGGCATGGCCCTGAGCACCTGGAGCAGCCCTGCATCCAGAGGTGTCACCGTGTCCCTTCCCGCTGAAGTTACCCTATGGCATGAGTGGCTCTGGGAGAAGGGGAGAAGGGGAGAGGGAGGAGGAAGAGGGGGTTCTGGCTTCAAAGATCTCACCAAAGGCAAGATCAAGGGATTTTATTTGGGATTAAAATTAAATGTGCCACTTTGATGGCAGCTCTCTCCTGATGGTGCTGCCTGCTTCCCTCTCGTCTGATTCCCTGCATCAAAATATCTTTGTGTCTGCTGCCTGTGAAAGGAGCATGAATGGGGATCATTTATGGGGAGCTGTGCTAGGAGCAGCCACGGGGGCTGGGGGGCTCTGACTGTCACTGCAAGGAAGTGGGGGGGGTGGGCGCTGCACATAGGGGCTCAGGCGTAGCTGTGCTGGTGCTGATTGATGCCAGCCCAAGTCCTGTCCTCTGCACTTCAGGGCAGGCAGGTGTGAGTTGAATACTTCTTGCACCAATGCAGGTGAATGCAAAATGCAGATGAGCACAAATAGATTCTTTTCTTATTTCTTTTGGTGAGTCGCATCCCTCCCAACGGCACAAATACCAACCCGCTCTCGCTTCAGCCACAAGAGGTAAGTTTGGGCTGCGCCTGGCTGAGAGACCTCAGCACTGGGGCTGGGAACTGCATCCCTCGCTGCGCATGGAGCGGCGTTGGCACTGATGGAGAGTCAGTTCAGAAGGCTCAGGCACGTGGAAGAGGCTGAGGCTGCTGCCTGTGAGCTGGGGCTAACGCAGGAGATGCATTTCCTTTGGTAAGAGGCACCGGCCCCGAAGGCTGGGTCCCTGTGCTCCTAACGAGCAGAAACATCTGAGGGCGCCAGTACCGAGCTGCACCCAGCAGCCCAAGCCTTGCTCCATCACGGCATGGTAATTTTTCCTAAAGGCCATGCTTTGCACGTGGGGGATGATTTGCAGCACCGATGCTGCAGCTTCCTCTGCGGCAGCGAAGTCTGTTTGCCCGTCTCCGTCAGTTCCCGCTGGTGTGGGCTGAGCCGGTGATGCTCAGCCCTGCCGTGCCCTTGGATGGGGACGGGCGCTGCCCATCCGGCCGCAGCATCGCGTGTGTTGGCACGTTCGTAGAAACGTTTCTTGCTGGCATCGGATCTCCTTCCTGGTGGGTGTGAACTGCTCAGGGCTGAAATTAAACTGGGTCAGGGCTCAGGGGGTGCTGCCATTGCCCTTTGTTCACAGGTGGGAAGATGCTGGTGCTCGCTGCCCCTGGCGTGGGGCTTCACTGCGCTGTGCATCCATCGGCTCGCCCCAAAATGCCATCTTTCAGGAAGGAATCTGATGTAGTTAAATTCCTTCACTTCCAGCACCTGCCCTTGTGCCAAGGCATGCCCGCTGGGATGGCAGCGGGTGATCCAGCACCCAGCGCTGGGCACGGGCAGCTCGCCACGTGCTTAATCCCCTTTTGGAGCTAGGATGGAGCAAGCTCTTGATGGAGAGCATATCTGGGGGCCACACGTGGGCAAGCCCAGCTCCATGCTGCCCTATGCCCTGCTCAGGACGCAGACGTGGGTGCGTGGATGGAGAAATGTGCGCCTGGCCCCTGGGGTCTGCGTTTACTGTTGGGATGGCAGCCACTGCTGCTGCCCCCCTCTGGCTCCCCAGGGCAAGGCTCATGACCTCAAGGCAAAAGAGGAAGAAGCGTTGGGGGGTGCGGTCTCCATCCACTCCATGAGCACACTTCCTGGGGTGGGGAGCAGGTCCCTTGGATCTGCATTTTGGGGGGCTGCTGCACTGGGGGTGTTTCAGATGCTCAGCAGGGTGGGTTTCAGCCTGAATTTTGGGTGCCAGAATGGAGCAAAGATGGCAGTGGAGCTTGCGGTGAAGCTCCTCTTCATCGTCTCCATTGTGCAAGGTACAATGGGGGGCTCCTCGGGGGTGGGGGTGCTGGGGAGCGCTGCGATGCCGGGCTGCGGGCGGATGCTGCTGGGGTCGGTGGCGGCGGTGGGCCCTGGGGAGGTGCCCCGGGGTCGCGCTCTGCCCCGGCTCTTCCTGTCCCCGAGCTGTGACACGCTGGGACGATGCTGGTGTCCCGCTCGCTCCCCGTGGGGCACCCCAGTGTCCCACCAAGCTGGGGGCAAGGGGCTGCAAGCGAGCTGGGAGAGGGGAGCACAGCAAAAAGGAAAGTGGAAGCAAAAACCTTCGCGGCAGCGCCGGGCGCTTCTGCGCATGGGGCGGGAAACCGTGCCCAGCGAGGTGCTTCCGAGGCCGAGAGATAGGAAGGGCCTGGATGTGCACGGGCCGGGGGACAGGAGCGCGCCCTGCGGAGAGGGACCTGGGGCTTCAGGATGGCGGGAGGCTCGACGGGAGCCAGCAGTGTGCCCCGGAGGCCAGAAGGACCGGCCAGACCCTGAGGACACGCAGCTCAGCCCAGCGAACGCAGCGCATGAAGCGGCTGTCCCACCGCGCTCGCGTCGCCGTGGCCTCGCCCCGGGCACCGCTACATAAGGGGGGGGCACGGAGGTGTCAGAACGAGCCCAGAGCGGGGCAGCAGAGGTGCCGAAGGGACTCGAGGCTGTGAGGAGCGGCCACAGCCTCCTGGGAAGTCACCAGAGAGGAGGCGGCTGAGGGAAGGCCTCATGGCGGCCTGCAGCTCCCGGGCGGGCGGGAGTTTCCGCTCCCCGCTGACGGGACGCGCGGGGCCGCTGGGGCCGGCGGTCGGGCTCTGGAAGGAGCCCCCCCAGGGTGGCGGTCCCGGCCCCAGGCCAGCGGGTGCTCACGGGGGCCGTGCTCTGGGGCGCGTGCTTGAACTCTTGGGCCGCCCAGCACGGCGCCGGGAGCTGAGGAGCCTCCGGGGCTCTTCCCTCCTCGGGGCGTCCGTCGCGCGGGTCCACGGAGGGGGCTGCGTCCGGCCGCCCCCGGCAGCGCAGCTCCCTGCTCTCCCCGCAGCACGGGCGCAGGCGGACTCGGCGCGGGTGGCGGGGGTTGTGGGCGGCGTGGCGTTCCTCAGCCCCCGCCTGCGGAACCGGACCTCCTACCACCAAACCCACTGGCGCTCCGGCAGCTCCCTGAAGGTCGCCATCCGGGAGAGCGGGGCGCGGGTCCGCTACCCCAACGGCCCCTACAAGGGCCGCCTGGAGCTCTTCCCCAACGACACCCTGAGGATCAGCCACCTGCAGAAAAGCGACAGCAACACCTACTGGGTGTACCTGGAGGACGAGGCGGGCAAGGAGCACACCGAGAGCGTCCACCTCTCGGTGTACGGTGAGCGGGGTGGGGGCAGTCCCAGCGCCCCGCGGGGGACGGGGCTGGGGGCCGTGACATCCCGCCGCCTCTTGCAGATGCGGTCCCAAAACCCACCGTGCGCGCCACGGTGAGCGGGGACGACCCGGAGTGCTGCGAAGTCACCCTGGAGTGCTCGGTGGGGCTGGAGAACGTGACCTACGAGTGGGTGCCCCCCAGCAGGGTCGCGCCGAAGGGCTCTGTCGGCAGCGAGCTGGCCCTCTCCTTCAACCCCTCGCTGGAAACCTACACCTGCAGGGCCAGCAACCCCGTGTCCTCCAGCAGCGCCCAGCTGACCCGCAGGCACCCCTGCTTCTGGGAAGGTACCGGCTGCGCCCGGCAGCAAAACCCGGGTGGGACGGGGGGAGGTGGCCTTGGGCTCGGAGGGTCCAACAGCGGTGACCTGGGGACTGTGGGTCCCTCTGAGGCTGGAGGAGGCCCACGGGTGCCCCATGGGTCAGCTCGCTTTTCCCATGGGCTGGGGGTGGCAGGAGCCCCCCAGGCGGGGGGCTGTGGGGCTGCATGCTCCAGCCCTGCGGTGGTCCTGCTTCCAGCTGAGCCCTCTGCTGCCACCACTACCACCAAGAGCAGCGTGCTGGTGTCCCTGGGACATCTGCTCCTCCTCTTCCTCACTCTGGCTTAATGACACGCTGCGGTTGATATCTGCCCTCATCTCGGCACCCCTCCGCTGTGGGACCAGCGCCTGGATGAAGCCCCCAGACCAGCCGGCTGCAAGGAGCTGCCGTTCCCCAGGGGAACCATCACATCCAGCACCATGACACTGGCTCCTGGTGGCTCAAGCACTGTGCCGCCAGCCTGTGCTCTGCCGTTGCTCTTGAGCCAGCCCCATGCCTTGGTTTCCGTCCTTGCCTTTTTTCTTTTGCTTTGCTCAGCCATCATGTTCTCCAGAGCTGAGCAAAAGGTGCGACAGATGTGAAGTTTCTCGCAAGGACACTTTGAGAACTCCAGGAATGTGAATCACTAAACTGACCTTTAACAGCTCAAAAATCACCCGTTCCCCAGCCCTGACGGGACGCGCGAGACCTGAGCTGAGCCTCTCCTGGGGGCCCCCATGGCATCAGGGGGCTCCCCATGGCATCGGGCATCCTCGGCTATCACCCACACGGTGTCCGCCAGCCACCAGGACAGCAACGCAGGATGGTGCATGGCACGTTTCGCCTGGAACCGGTGACACCTCCAGGGCGAGTACAGGGTCCTGCCGGTGCTGCCCGAAGTCCAGTCCTGGAGCACCAGGGCATCCTCAGGAGGCAGGGATGAGGGTCAGGTTTCTCAGCCTGGGAGGGCTTTTCAATGGAGGCGTGATGTGTGCGTGCATTAAATTACTTCCTTTTAACCTTAGACCTCACATTTTTGGGTGCATGTGCTGCACTCTCCTGGCTTATTGCCCCCTCCTCTTGCTCCCCCTTTCCTGGGGCTGGGGTTTGGTGTTGGCGGCAGTGGGTGCCTTGGGACTGGGGGTGACAGGGGAGCTGTGTTTGTCCCAGTAGCCCTTGCTGGGGGCAGGAGCCCTTCCACAGCTGTGCACTGCAGGAGTAGTCGGGGGGACATGGGCCAGGGGGACATGCCTTGTTGGAGACATCCCTGAGCCTGCAAGGAGGGACAGGGACATGGCACAGGGCCACCGCAGCCCTGGGGTGCTGCTGCTCCTGCCAGCCAGAGAAAAGGAAGAATCAGGCTCCCCCTAGAACTCAGAGCGTCACTTCCCAGCTCCATCTCTGAACGAAGGCTCCTAGGGTCAGATTCACCAAAGGGGTGGCAGGGACCTCGGCGGCTCATTTGTGAATCAGGAACAAGCGCGAGTCGTTCCAGCTCCCAGGTTTAACAAGAGGCCCAGGGTAATTCCTCGTGTGTGGCAGCCTGATACTTTCAGTACCAATGTGGGTTTCCGCAGAAATCCCCCTCTAAAATATTTGCCGATGCCTCACCCACCTTTCCAGCCAGGAGACTTCAACCCAAGCTGCCTTGTTTCTGTTGGGGGAAGTAGCAGCACGTAGGATCCTTCTTTTTGGGTAAAAGATGTTTTTGTGCGAGCACCCATCACAGTTTTTCCTGTCCTCTCACCTTCACGCTTCCTGGACGGATTTTTTTGGTGGGTGAATTATTTCCCTTGGTGGCTGGGGGAGGTTGAACCCCAACAGCACCTGGGTCCCCCCCTAGCCCCAGGCTCGCCGCTGCAGCAGCACCTGTGGGTGTTAGTGGGGTTTTATGACTTTCTAGGAGCAGGGGAACCCCTTGGTGGCAGACGGCTGTGCCCGCAGCATGGGGCACCCATCTGCTGCAAGGGGAGCGCTGGGGACCCTTGGGGACCATCCCACCACCCTGCCAGGGGACCATGCTAGCGTGGAAACACCGAGTGGCCCATCTGTGGGAGAGACCCTTCCTGAGCACCGGCTCTTCAGGTGGGAAATCTGCTGGGGCAGCTTGCTGCTCTGCAGAGTGCCCCCAGGTGATGCCCCAGACCCCTCCGTCATCTGGTGAAGGTGATGCCCAAGCCCCTCCATCATCCAGCTGCTTCAGCATCCTGTGAGCCGGCTGCCAAATTTCAGCTGAGCCCAAGTTCCTTGCATGCTGTGAGAAAGGAGCAGAATCCCCTCCGTATTGCTCTTACTCATTCTTTCTATTTTACACTTCTGCCGAGCTCTTCCCTTTCATGGGAAAGGCCTCGCTTTCTCAGCCAGATGCTTTCTGAGCGGGAAGGAGCAGCCCGGCAGGGCGCCAGGGAGCACCGGCTCGTTTGGTGTGGTTTTAGGCATAACTTTGCTTTTTAGTGTTAGAAATAATTTATTGGTGACAAAAATCATGGAGTGCTCAGAGCTTGGCTCCACTGAAAAATGGTGGGGGACATAAATCCAGCTTTTATTTCATCCTGATGCTTAAATTTGGTCTGTTTTAAAACAGTGGAGGAATTTGTGCTTTACGCTGTCACCTCTGCTCTCTTCTGCAAACCAGGAGAGAAAAAGTAACAACAACTTGAAAAGAGCGATAGGAAAAAACCCTTCTCCCATTGTAAAGCAGCAATGCTGCGCAGGCTGAGCAACGGCGGAGATGAATAATTCATTCCACTAAAAACACAAAAACAACCAAGCTCTTCTCGCTCCTTCCCAGCAATGGAACGTGCGGGCGGTGTTTTCCCCACGTGCCCCATCCCCGATGCTCACTGAGTGCGGTCCCTGCTCCATCCATGTCCCGTCCCTGCTCCTTCAACCTAGGGGGCAGCCGCAGGAGTGGGGACCATCCCTGCGCCCAAGCACCGCCTGGGCTTGACCCACGGGGATGGGGTTAAGCGTTGCGGGAGCAAACTGGAGCCCAAAGAGGTTCAGCCTGAGAACAAGGATTGGGCTTCTCCTTGATGGGTTTTAAAGACCGCCCGTGCTCCTGCTTGCAGCAAAGCCACGGAGCTGAAGCTGCGGGCTGGGACCACCAGGGATCCCCTGCATCCGGAGTGAGCTAATCCCAGAATACCCGGTGTTTTTCCTGCAGTGAGGGGCTGTGGCGGGCATCGCGGCTGCGAGCCGGGTGCTGTGGCGTGGGAAGAGCTCATGTCACCTCCTCTGTCCCTGCCACCGCTGGGCAGCCCCGGGAAGCTGTTACCACATGTGAAATGATTTTCTTGCTGGCCGTTTCCTCTTCACTTGGAGTCGGGTTAAGGACCTGCGGCAGGATGATGTAGTTCTGGTGAAAACTATAAATCGATGCTCTGGGTCCTTCTGCAGGTCTCTCTGGTGCTCTCCAGCGAAGCATTCAGCGGTGACTCTATGCTTTGAATACTTTCCACTCAAGAAAAAAAGTCATTCAGCCACAAAAACAGGAAACACATGGCCCATGGCAGCGTCTCTGATTTGAGTACACCTGTTCTTATAATGAGCCCAGCAGCAGATATTAACTCCACTCCAGCAGCAGCTCCATGAACCAAGGCATGGGCTGCACCGTGTGTCTCTGGCTGGTCATTTCTTTTTGCCGTGTTTGGGGTACGTACGTTTTCTTATCTGCGAAATACGCGATTCGGATTGTTTGGGAATTGTCAGGTATTAAGACTTTTAGAAATTGCGAGCTGTGTGCTGGGTGGGCGAGCAGATAAATATAAATATTCATCTAGAAGACAAATGACTCACAACTCCAGGCTGGATGTGCTGTGCATCCCTAATATGCTCCTACCAGTCAGGCAGAGGGAGGAGAGAATAAAAGATGAGGAGTGAACAAAGACGGTGATGGACAGAGTGTATTCGCAGTAACAAAGTACTCTGCCGTGTGTTTTGATGGGGTATTAACAGTGCCGAGCAAATAATTCAGTGCCAGATATGGGCTGGGGTATGGGAGATGCAGGTCCTTGGCAGATTTTCGCTTGCTACGATGCTCGGGTTGTCTCAGCTCGAGGTGCCGGTGGGCTGGGAGCTGGTACCCGAGCAACAAAACGTGTGTAGGAGCAGGAGCACCCCGCTGGCTGCGGGTGATGGCTGGGGACAGCGTGGCTTCTGCTTAAAAATGGATGAGTTGAGCCCCCCCCCCGCCCCAATTGGCTGTGCTGGGTGCTGAGCCCCCTCCAGGTCCAGCACCCACAGGACCCTGCGCTGCAGAGGATCGGGGGACAACCAGAAAACCTGGGAGGGGACGGGGCAGTGCCGGGGCGTGGGGTCCTCCCCTCCGAGGGCTGCGGCGCTCAGCGGGAGGATGCTGAGAAATGGGTTGAGTGCAGAAGTGTGGGGGGAGCCAGGGCCCCCGAGCAGAGCAGGGGGGAGGTCAGGGGTGAGTCCTGACCCTCTTTTTGGTGCCAGCCCGGTGTCCCCATCCCTGGGGACCCCGTGTGCTCCCACAGCCCTGTGTCCCCATCCCTGGGGACACCGTGTGCCCCCACAGCCCTGTGTGCCCACTGTGTCATTGCTGGGCACCAAACGGAGGGTTCAGCCAGGAAAGCAGCAGTTTCACGGAGCTGGGGTTTCTCCTCATCTCTGCTGGCTCACTGTTACTAGAATACCTGCTCTTGAAATCTCCCCGGGGTTTTCTGCCTGGCCAGCACGCCGAAAGTCCCATGAACACAATACCTGATGCAAGGGCTGCTTCGGACCCCGCGCCGTGCCGGCACGCATCGCTTGCATTCCTCCAGCCCCTCCGTCTGGGTTTGAGTGGATGCTTTCAGCTCTCTTTGCATCCCTCCTAGAGCATCCCCGCTCCAGCCGAGCCGCCTTCCCTGCAGGGAATGTCTCCTCTCCCTGGGAGCTGCTTCTTGCTGGGGCGGGGGGGGGTTTCTAACGTGATGCAAAAAGGGCTTTTCCATTCGGTAATTAATCAGGAGCTTAACCGCTGTGCTCCATGCCGCTGAGAAAATACAGCATCCAGCTCCGTGCTGGGCTTTACAGTAAACGTGGCAGCCGCTGGGTCAGCTGGGGCTCAGCGCTTCTGCGGGATAACGGCCGTGTCTGCATGGCTGGGTCGGCGCCGTGGAGACATAATTCACAGGGACAGCTCTGAAGCTGCTGTGTTCTGTGCCATGGAGGGGGAAAAAATAAGTGATGGCATGTACTCGGGACGGTGGGTGGGAAAACAGTTGCTCTTAGCTCACTTGTGGTTTTCACTGGAAGGGCGGAAGGGGCAGATACTGGGCTTATCTGGGCCCCACCAGGCTCGCTCCTCTGCAGCAAGTCCTGCTCTTTTCTTTTTCCCTTCTGGGACAAGCCCTCGCCTCGATGGACAGAAGTGGGTAGGAAACGTGGGGGTGAGGTGGTGGGTCCCCTCCACGCTCCAGCAGCAAGCAGCGCTGAGCTGGCATCGCTCCTTGCGCTATTTCCTACAAAAACAAGCTCACAGTTAACGGAGGCTGTGGGCAAATATGAATCATGGGGTCACAGCCGGAGGCAGGAACGGGTCTGGGGAGAAACCCTGTGTTGCATCTCTCCCACGAGCTCTCCAGGACAGCTGGGTGGCCAGGATGCTTTGGGGTACGTTGGGGTGCACGCATGGTCCCACCGTCACTGGAGATGCTTGACCGCCCTCTTGGTAAGAGATCTTCCCCGTGGCCATCAAGAGACACCGTGGGACCACCTCGTCCCCTCGCCGCCTGCCAGCTCCTGGGTGAGAGGCGAAGGGAGAACCAACCCGTGAGGCTGCATTTCCTGCAGACTCTAAAAGAAAGCTCCCCTGGGAGGTTTCTGTAGCTGCAGCACTTCAGGGAGGTGCGTGCCCTGACGCACGCCCAGCCGCAGGCTTTGGTCACCAAGCACCACTTCCCTCCAACTGGCCCTGCTGTCACCGAGACTGCTCCAGGGTGGTCCCACCACCCCACGGACATCAGCTCCCCATGGGACCAGGGCCACAGGCGCCTTCCCCTGCTCGAGGTGGCCTCGCTCCAGCAGGTGCCGGAGGGGTCCCTATGCCAGCAGCAAGCCCAAGGCGCGGGCAGAGCTGGCGGTGAGCGGGGAGCACGCAGGGGAGGTTGGGGCACGGAGCCGCTCGCGTTCCCACCTACCCTGTGCGCAGCGGCGGCCGCCGGTGCAGGATGTGGTGTGTAACCGAGGCCTCAGGCAGGCTGAAAATGCAGTTCAGTAAATTGGTAGAAGATTGAGCAGATCGTTGCACAGATGCCATCTCCAGATTACCGGGGGGTGGGGGGGTCCAACACCGTTCCCTGCTCATGCAGCTCCAGGGGCATCCGCTCTCCAGCAGAACCAGGGGGGACACAGCTTCTCCAAGCCCTCCGGGCTCTCCCCACGTATCTCTGCCCGTGTCAGCCCTTCTCTCTGCTCTCCTCCCAGGCATGGGCCGCGGGACGAGGGAGACGGTGTTCGGCACGCTGGGGAAGGCGACGGTTCTGTGGATCCCCCCCGAATTCCAGAACCTCACCCTGCACTTTGGGACGGCCATGTGGAAGCGGGACACGGAGGACCCGCAGAGCAAGGACATCCTGCTCAAGTACTCGGACAGCAACTACACCAACTACAAGCCAGAAGAGAACCGCTTCCACCTGGCCAACTTCTCGCTGGAGATCCTCAACACCAAGCGGCAGGACCAGCAGCTCTACGAGTACATCATCAGCAAGGAAGAGAAGGAGAAAGTCTGGCAGATCCAGCTGGAAGTTTACGGTGAGACGCTGGTTTGGGAGGAGCGTGATGGCCTCTCGTGGTGCTGGGAGCGGGTCTGGGAGGTGGGTGGCACCAGGGGGGTGCGGGGTGGGGTGGGAGATGCCCACCGTGATGCCCAGGACCCTCTCTGGTATCCCCAGGAGCATTTGGGCACATGCAGACCTCGTCCCCATTTGGAGAGGCCACAGCAGGCCTGGGGCCAGACCAGCTCCTCCCCACCTCCCATGGAGGTAGGAGAGGTCGGTGGGATTTCCCAGGCAGGGGACCAGGCGCCATTTCCATCCTTCCCCAGACACAAGCCTTTGTCCCCTCTCTCCATCCAGAGCCGGTGTCCGATCCCAGCATCCAGGTCCTCAGCCGGATGCTGGCCAACAACAGCTGCACCGTCACCCTCAACTGCACGGTGGCACGAGGGGACAACGTGTCCTACAGCTGGGCCGGCCTGGAGGCCAGCGCCTCGTCGCCCTGCGCCCACAACGGCAGCCTCCTGCACCTCTCCTACGACCCGAACAACGCCAGCCTGGCCTGCGCCTGCACCGCCAGCAACCCCGTCAGCAGCCGCGCCGTCGCCTTCAACTCCTCCGCCTGCAGCTACGAGCAGGGGGGTGAGTCCCTGGGGATGCTGCAGCCGCTGGCCCGGCTCCCTCCCACCTCCAGCCCTGCTCTGGCTCTGCGGGGGATTTTTTCGCGTTGCTTTTGGCAGCCTCAGAGGAGTCTTTTGCAGGAAAAGCGGCCGCAGCATCGCCTGCTCAGGGTTGCCTGGTCCTTCCCATAAACGCCGAGCCGCCCGTCCCACCTGCCTCCCCCCGCTCGCTGCGCCCCAGTGCCCAGGGCTCATTTTAAATGCATGAGATTTGCACGCCGGGAGGGCTGGGGAGGATGAAAACCTCAGTGACAACTTCCCCTTCGGAAGCTCTCGGGGCAAAAGTTGTGCTCTCTCTCACTGGGGTTTTCTTGCCCTTCCTCGTGACGTGGGGACTTTTGCTGGGGCTGGGCGAAGCAGTGGCTGCCCCTTTCCCTGGGGACACGGCAGTGAAGTCACCTCCCTGTGCGCTGACCCTCCTGCTGTGCCCAGCAAACATCCCCGCAGCATCTCCAGGCCTCGCTTGGGAAAAGAAGATGCTGAAATGAGATGCTGCCGGGGTTTCAGGCGTATTTCTCCCCCCGGGTCCCCCCAGCGCCTCGCACATGAGGACACCCCGTGACACACGCGTTAACGGGGGTGGCAGCCCCGTGTCCCCCTCACTGGGGCACTGGCGCGGAGCTGCAAAGCCACCAGAGATGTGCTTAGGGCCTTATCTGGCACCGATCTGGCCCCCAGCAGGTTTTTCGCTGATGGTTGCAGTTTGGAGGTGATTATAGAAAGCTCAGCTCAAAAGAAAGCATTTCCTGCCCCTTGTTTCCTGTTCTACCGAAATCACCGGCCCCAGATGTAGGTGACAAGACGCAGGGAGGTTTTAACGGTGAGATTTTTTCGCTGAGCTCCCGGCGGCCGGCGCTGACCCTCTCCCTGCTCTGTGCCGCAGGCAGCGCTGGGCCGGGGATGGACCTGGTGCTGGTGGTGGTGCTACCCATAGTGGTCGTGATGATGCTCGCCGGGGTCTTCGCCGCCGCCCATGTGGCCGCGCACATGGGTGAGTGTCAGGGTTGGGGGTGCCGGGAGCAGCGCACGGCTCCCCCAGCCAGGCTGATCCCCGCAGCACCTCGTCTCGGGGTACCCTGGCCCTGGGGAGGGAGAGAAACCTGCTTCCTGTGAAGCACAGGGTAAAAGGCAGGAAGCAAGCCGGCTTAAAAAAAGAAAATATATTTATACCTGCTTCACCTAGCATGTGATCTCAAATGCTTTACCCGGATGCTATGCTTCCGTGATTGTATCACGTGGTTTCAAGGGGAAATGCATGATTCCAGCCCAAATCTGTGAGAGAGTCATCTCCCCAAGTGCCTCAGCGAGGGTGCTGGCTGCCCTGCACCCCTGTCCCCTGTGCAGTGACAAATTCACAAAGTTGGCTTGTGGCGACAAGCCCACGGCCCACAGCCGTGCCGGGGATGGATCCGACATGGGAAACACCGGGGCCATCCCTCACGATGCCTCGGGGTCAGGAGCAGGGTGTGGCGAGGTGCCCGGCTGCTGCCCCGTCCCTGCTCCCTGGCACCGCGATGACTTTGCCCGTCTCCCCCGGTGCAGGACAGCCGCGGGAGTGCTTGCCGCTCGCCGAGGACAGCGCGGTGCACACCATCTACTCCCAAGTGCAGCGGGTGGAGGTGAGTGAGCCCAGGCGCGGGGGAGATGCTCGGGGGGCTGCAGCCCAGCTTCGGGCAGCGGGGAGGGCAGCAGCACCCCGAAACCGTGCCTGGGGCTGCTGGGTGCACCCTCGCAGCTCTGCCTGCGGTGGGCTTTGGCCGCTGGGTGCTAACGCAGCCCCGTGGCTGGTGGGGGCGGAGGCAGGGAGACGGCGAGATCCTGCCCACGCGGGACTGGGGTGGCCGTGGGTCCCCCGGGTGTCAACCTCCAGCATGGTGAGGTCCCAAGAGCCAGCCTGGCTGCTGTAGTTTGGGATTTTCTGGGAATAAGGTTGGGAGCTGCAGCTTCCCCAGCCCCTAGCATCCCGAGGTGGCTCTGGGGACAGATTGCATGTTTTCCCCTCCCAAGCCCTGCTCCGGGAGGACACGGGTCCTGCAGGGCTGGAGGGAGGGAAGAGCCCCCGCAGCGAGCTGGCTGCCACTGCTCACCCCTCGCTTCCCGCGCAGAAGCAGAAAGTTCCCTGCAGCCCCCCCAGCACGGAGCACCCCTCCTGCACCACCATCTACGCCGCAGCCACCGGCCTGCCCCCGGACACGGCCACGGCCCCCAGCCGGATCCAGCGCAGCCCCCAGGCTGAGCCACGTGCCCCGCAGGGCCACTCGCCCCTCCCGCAGGTAAGGGAACCCGGGTTTGGGAAGCGCCACGCGCTGAGCACGGTGGCCGGGGGCACCCCGCCACGCGCAGGCGGGCACCCCAGTTTGGGCACCTCGCTCACCGCCTCCTTTTCTTGCGAGCGCAGAGCCCCGACGCGGAGTCCATGACGGTTTACGCCAGCGTGACGCTGCCCATGATCTGAGCCTCCCCGCGCAGTGGCAGCCTGGCCCCGAGGCACCCGACCTCTGCACCCCGCGTCTGGCACCCGCACCCCGGGCTGGACAGATCCCGCTCGTCCCTGCCGAACGGGGCAGAGCCCTCCGGCACGCGTGGCCTCTGTCCACGAGAAAAGCTGGCGTCGAGGAACGGCGGAGCGAAGAGCGGGACCAGGGCGAGGCGAGAAATCGCCGCGGGCTGTGGCGGTGAGAGCCGGAGCGCCGGGAGCGGGTCCGGCTGCGACCCCGCCGCTGAAAAAAGCGCTCGGAGGGGCAGCCCCTGGCCGGCAGCACCGGGGCAGAAGTGGGAAGCGTGGCTGGAGAAGGCTGCAGCCCGCCGGGACCCCACGGCTGAAGCCCACGGCCCCGGCCTCGCTAGAGGGAGCCCACGGCCCGCGGCAGCCGGCGCGACAGCGGGGACGCACAGGGGACGCGCAGGGGACACGGTTTCCGACGGCACCGGGAAAAAAAAACACAAACCAGAAGCGGGGGTTCGAGCTCTGCTCCGTGGCCGGTTACACAACGCGCAGGTTTGGGCCCAGCTGCTGAAGAAATTTGGGTTTCGCGGTGCTGGGCAGGGCACCCGCGCCTCTCGCCCACGCTTGGGACGTGGCCGCATCCCGCCGCGCTTCTCCGTCCCATTCTTTGCCACGGATACTACGTGAGCAGGTGAGGCTCCTCCAGGTGGGCTTCCTGAAGCTGGATTTCTGGCTGAGCCCAGGGGTGCCGGCAGCTCTGCCCCCCGGCACGAGCATCCGGCATCGGGATGCTGGAGGTGGCTGGGAGGAGGCCCGGGGCTGCCAACTCTTTCCAGCCTGAGCTGTTCTATAATCCCGACGTAACTCGGCTCATGCAGCAGGTCTGAGCTCACGTGCAGCTGCTAAGGAAAAGGAAAATAAATTTATAGTAAAGTCTTTCGGAAAGGTTTGTGGGAGGGGCATGCAGAGGGCTGCAGCTGGATCAGGCTCTAGGGGGGAGAAGACAAATTAGTGTTTCTGCACGTCCCAAGCTTCCTCCTTTTGTTACTTCGAAAATCAGCTGAGCTGCTTCCTTGGAAAAGTCTGTCTGCAAAGCTGTCACTTCCCCCAGGAGCCTGGGTCCAGAGAAGGTCAAAGTCATGCTTGACCTTGTGCCCCTAAAATGGTGCAAACCCCCCGATTTCTGTGCCTGGCACTTGGTGCAGGATGGAGCCTGGTGCTCTTTTCTTCATCCTTGCAGAAATACAGGTCCAAGCCTGCGACGTGCAATCACAGCCCACCTGCGTGAATGCAAGGGGACTTGAGATGCTCGAGGTGGTATAAAAAAACCTGACGTTGCCCCAGAGCTGTTGCAATGTAAATGCAGGATGAGCAGCGCTGGTGCTGCACACCCGCATGGATCCTGGTGATGGTGGGATGACCGAAGGGGGCTGTGGGTGGCTCACCCCTTGGGACATCATCTCCTGCCTCTCCTCTTGTCCCCTGCCAGCGCACTGTAAAAAGAGGAGCTGTTTTTAAGAGCTTGGTAATGTTGCTACTACTCCGGTATTGAGCAACGATGATGATTCACGTGCACGTCCTTCCGTCCGTGCTGTGGTGCCGCGCAGTGGGGCTAATTACCCCACAGGGCTAATTTATTTCATCGCCCTGCTGCTGCTCAGCCTCCTCGCCCAGCCTCCCACAGCACAGCATCGGGGCAGGATTGCAGCAGCCCCTACGTGCAGCCCGAGCCCGTTCCTTGGCCGTGATAGAGGAACCAGCGCTATTTTAAAGCCAGACATCTCCAGCACGCTTCCTCCACCTGAATTTCAGTATGACGCTGGGGTCATGCTACTTCCCAGAATAATCTGACTGAGCAAGCGGCTGCTCTGCCTGCAGTTGTCCCTCACCTGTCCTGCCTGGCAGAGCGTTTTGGGCAGCCAGCACTGCAGGTGCTCCTCCCTGTTCCAACCCCTTCCCAGGGCAGTCTGCAGGGTGCTGTGCTGCTGCTGGAAGGTCCGGTGTTGGAGGCGTTCCCAGGACAGTTTTTGCGGATGGAGAGTTTGGATCTCATCATCTCTTACAAAGGATGCCCCGGTGATATCAGCCCACCAGCGCCAGCGTGCTCCTGGGCGCTCACCTGCGATGCTCTCCACGATGCCGCTCTCTCAGGGCTGGGTGTTGGGACACTTGTGTCACACAGCCACGGTCATACACTTTGGCACAGCTGCCACATTTTGCCTGGAAATGGTGTTTCTCAGCTTTGGTTTTCATTCTGCACGTTCCACAGCAATTTCTTGCACCTTACTGCTCCTTCTGATGGGCCAGACGCTGCTGGGCGATGGCAGGTGGTGGGTTCCCCTCGGCTGGCGGCAAGGTGCCGACCCAGCCGCTCTCTCACTCCTCTTCCTCAACAGAATGGGGGGAAAAAATACGTGGAAAAAGCTCCAGGGTCGAGATAAGGATAGGGAGCTTGCTCACCAGTTACTGTCGTGGGTGAAACAGACTTGACTTGGGGAAGATTAATTTATTACCAGTGGGTGACAGAGTAGGATAGTGAGAAAAAACAAAAAAACACTTCCGTCTTGCCCTCCCCTTCTTCCCAGGCTCAGCTTCACTCCCAGCTCTTCCACGGCCAGTCCATAACGCTTTATCTCTGCCACTCCTTCCTCCTCACCCTTTTCCCCTGCTCCAGCGCAGGGTATGTCCCATGGGACACAATCCTGCACCAACAGCTCCGGCGTGGCTCCTTCACCTGGGCTGCAGTTCTTCAAGAGCTGCTCCAGCGTGGGGCCTCTTCGCAGGGAGCAGTCCTGCAGGAGCAGACTGCCGCAGCGTGGGGTCCTCCCGTCCGTGGGCTGCGGTGTGGATACCTGCTCCAGCAGGGTCCTCCGCGGGCTGCCAGCCCCAGCGCACCTAACAGAAGCAGCCAACAGCCGCAGCAGTTTGCGCAGCAGCCTCTGGGCTCTGCTTTGGTGGCTTCTGAGCCTTCTGGGGACAAGGTCCGAGATCATCGGGGAACACTTGGGAACCTTCTGAGAAACAAGAGGGGTGATGTGACAGGAAGGCATCACAAAACCAACAAAATGGGGCTTAAGCAGGGTCACCTCCAGCACCTGCAGGTAAGCAAGGAAGTGCCTTCCAGGCACCGTTATGGAGAAATCCCCCAAGCCCCTCCTAGGCACTCAAGGTGCTGGGTGCCTCTCCCAGGGGCCTGTGTACTCGCACGTGCAGGGTGGGGAATGAACACGAGGAGCTGGAGGTGCGCGTGCAGTCGCAGGGCTGCGGTCCTGTTGGGATCGGGGAGCCGAGCGGGACGGCTCCCGCGGCTGCAGCGCTGCGGCGGAGGGAGGCAGGAGCTGTAGGGAGGACGGGCTGGGGGCAGACGAGGAGTTGTCCCTTAGCGAGAGAGCACCTGGAGCCCTGGGGCTCAGCCTGGGTGTTCAAAAACCGCACGGATGTGATCCTGGGCAACCTTGTTACGGCTGGAAATGCAGACCTGCAGAGGTCCTGTTAATATCGCCCGGCCAGTGGTATCTATGGCGTGCAGGGGGAAGTGGGTGGTATAGCGAAGTGCGCGCGCGCGCGCTCCTCTTCCTCTTCTTCTCGCAAGCTGTACTAGGGAGCTGAGCGCGGAGAGCACCCAGCTGTGTGCTGTGGGCTGATGGACGTGTTTGGGTGCCTGCTGCTTGCCTTCCTTCTTCACCAAGCATGTAAGGGGGAGACGCTCATTTCCCTCGGGGCCAGGAGGGGAGCCAGCGGGTGGTGGTGGTGTGGGGATGCCCGGGAGAGCGGAGCCCGGGCAGAGCCGGCGCGCATGATACGAGTGCCATTGTGGGCACGGGTGCTGTTTTTTGACCTCATCGCACGGACTTGGTTCTGTTGACCTACAGGCGGTGGGCAAATCCCAGACCTGGTCCTAGCCCCTCGCCCTCACGCAGTCCCCTCGCTAACGAGTGAATGTGTCGGGTCTCAGCTCCAGCACCTGCTGCAAATGCGCGCCAGCTGCTCGGTTTGCCTTTCTGCTCCATGTTGTGTGACGAGCTCGGGGGCTGTTCCCCCATGGCTGCCTGCACGTTGTTTCTGAGTTTTCAGTGTGTCTAGCTCTTGTGGTTTTGTTCTGCGGTGTTTAGGTCTGTTTTTGAAAAAGAAGATACTTTCTGGCTGTTTTCGGGCTGCTGCAAGCGTTGGGAAGTTTGTAGCCACGAGTCTCATGATCTCACGGGCACAGAAGTAAAAACATGGGAAGTCTGGAGGGGAAAGTCATGTGAGTTTCCATCTGGCTCTGGAGAGCCAGCAGATGTCTCAGAGCCTTGGTGGGGTGGCCCTGGGTTTAGCCAGGCATGGGCACGGGACTGGGTTTGCTCCCGCGCAGGTTGGAGATGCTGCTTTTCACCGTAGCTCTTCCTAACCGAGACTTCTGGGCAGGCTTTGCAGGTGGCTGCAGCCGAAAGAGAAACTTTCAGGTGCAAGGGGAAAGCGGCAGAGATGCCAGCGGTGCCCCCTGGGCAGGACACTGCTGCAGGACCAGCAGCAGCGTTTCCTCCTCGAGCGCTATCTCCTCCGCCAGCTTTTTCCTTCCCACGGCTGGGGGAGCACATCCCCAGCGGGGTCGCCGGGAGGGGCTGCACGCCGTTGCTTGGCCTGGAAGATGAGCGCTGGGAAGAGAGCACCATCTTGGTGCCAGGATCGGCCCTTTCTGGGCACAGGGGCGAAAGCCTCCACCCCCAGCCCTGGCGGGGCAGCACCGCTTGTAGCTGGGAGGTAGCCAGAACAACAGGAATTTGTTTTCCGCCTCCTCAGCAGAGGGGAGAAGTCACAAATTCAGGGAAGAGGCCATCTGCTTTCTCGCTTGCTCGTTTAGGTGAACTTGGCCATCTGGTCTGCCAGAAAAGAGAACTGCTCGACTTCTCCGAGCTGTCAGGAATTCCTCCTTGCGCTTTTGCTTTGCACCTCAGGTCTTTGTCCCTTGCTTGCTCCTGGCGCGTGCGAACTGAGAGCAGCTGCGACCTCGTGCCGCTTGCTTGCGGGATGCGAACGAAAGCCCTGGTCCCCCTGCGGGACCTCAGCCCAGGGTAAAACACACAGGAACTCCCCAGCTCCTGCAGTCGCCCCTGTGACGGGGTTGTCCCTCAGCACCCTCCGCATCCAGAGCCTCAGTGATGCACCGCGCATCCTCATCCCACGGATGCTGCGCCGGCTAGGGAGCGGCACGGAGGGCGAGACGGGGCTCGGACCCCGGAGACCGGTCCCTAAGGTGGGGGGGGGGCCCACGTGCAGGACCAAACCCACCCCTGAGCACTGCACCCCCAAACCCACTTTGCATCCCCTCCCTGGGCGCGGTGCTCGGGGCTCAGCCCGGTTTTTCCCCCCAGCGTGTGCCAGCAGTGGGTCAGACATGACCGGAGCCGAGGGCAGGTCCGTCACGTTTCACCTTCAGAACCTGAAAGGAGAAAACTTGGCCTGGAGCTTTTGCGGAGAATCCATATTGGCCTTCAAATTGGTAAAGCCTCTTGAAGCCACGTTTTTTGACAACTCCTACAAGTCACGCGTGGCCTTCCCCGAGGACGGCAGCGCGCTCACCATCTCCCAGCTGAGGAGGAGCGATGCTGGTACCTACGTGGCAAGAAATACAGAGTTTAGAGCCAACTTCACCCTCCGCGTATACAGTGAGTGCCTTTTATTTTTGGCTTCATGCTAGAAGTGGGGTGGGGGATTTGCTGAGACCCCCCCCGCTTCCCGCAGGCGAGCTGCTGGAGCCGACGGTGACCTGCGTGTCGCAGAACTGCTCGGCCGACGGATGCCGCTACACCCTGCGCTGCGCCGCGGAGCCACCCGGGGACAAAGCCTTCTTCTGGAGCAACGGCGAGCAGCCGTGGGGTGAGGGGCCCGAGGTGGTGCTGGAGACGTCGCCCCCGGGGGGGTCGGATCCGCTGCTGTACACCTGCACGGTGCAAAACCCCGTCAGCAGCCGCAACGCCACCATCTCGCCCTCCGCCCTCTGCGCAGGTGAGAGCCCTCAAAAGATGCGCGGATGTGGGCTGGGGGCCGCCAGCGGGGACGGGACGCATCCTGCTCCCGGCCGGGTGCTCCCCAGGCTCTCAGCAAAGAGAGAGCGCAGCCCCCCGAGGTGGGGGGCTTTGCCGAAGCGCTCACCTCTCTCCCCTGTCCCTGTTCTCTTCCCCACGCCGCGCCGCCAGAAAACACAACCCGCACTCCCGCCGCCGGTGAGCTGCCGCGCTGCCCCGTCCACGTCCAGTCCCCAGGTGTCACGGGGTGCCCAAGCCAAGCGCTGCCGGCACCATGCTGCCCCGACCCTGCGCTGGAGGCTGGGGAGCTTGAGGCCGGAGCAGTTCATCTCTTCCTGCAGCTCCTGGGGGGATATCCAGGCTTTCTGGGCATCCTCAGCATCCGTGCACTCTCAGCCACCTGGGATATTTGGAGGGGGAGCTCTGGGTTGTCCCCGGAATGTCCCAGCTTGGGATGGGAGCAGGGGACGATTCAAGCAACGGAGAGGCAGAGCCGGGGAGGGCTGGAGATGCAAGCACAGGGTCACTTGTCCTTGTGCAGCGCATCGCCTCCCTCCGAAGCTGAACCGCGTCACCATGAAATAAGGGTCCCTGCAAAGCAGGGAAGGGCTTAGCAGGGGTTAGAAGCAGAGACGTGCTCCTGCCCCCCAGTCTGATGCTGGGAAGAGGCAGAGGCGCTTTGGGATGTGCCCGAACTATTCCTCGGTTGTTACCGGACCTTCTCTTTCCAGGCAGGTACTCCAGCAGCCATGCTGGCATCATAGCCGCATTGGTGGTCGGAGTGCTCGTAGTCTTGGTTAGCATCTTGGCCATCATCAAATCCAAAGGTAAGCTGCTCTGCCTGCAGGTCGCCGCCTCTGCAGCGCAGCCAGGCGCGTGGGCTGCTGGTGACAGGAGCCCCGTGTCGCTTCTCCCCCAGGCAGGAAGGACCACGGCCCGCCTGTGCCCGGAGCTCCCAGTACAGGTGGGATTTTCAGGCTCCCCCAGGCATTTCTCTCCCTCCTCATTTTTCTTGGTGGGAACAGGCTGGTCACTAGGATTGGGAGGAAAAACATCCACCACCAAGGCTTGGTGCTGCTCCCACAGCCCCCCAGTAGCTTTAACTCCCCCGTGTCCATGCTGAAGGTCACTGCCCATCCTTCCTCATGCGAGCCCAGTGATGACTGCTGGTAGTGCCCGGGCTGGGGCTTGGGGATCCCTGGCGCTTCCCCGTGCCCCCACCCTGCAAGCACAACAACAGGGAGAGGTGCCCCCGACACCCCCAGGCGATGTCGCGGCTGCTGGAGCTGTCTCTGCCCTGGTCCTTTGCTGAAGACCTTCGTGTCGTCCCCAAGGGAAGGAGGCAGAGCCGTAAGGACATGGCCAAAGCACGAGGGACTCTGGGGACAAGATCAGGTCTGATGAGACAAAGAATGACGACACTGCTGCTTTCTGCAATGGTTGCAGCTTATAATGGAGAGGCAAGCGCATGGAAGCAGCCAGAGATCTTGTATTTAAATGAAAAGCTGATTTTCACTAACAAGTTGCTTTGACTGCCTTTGGCTGCAAATGCAGGGCTGTGGTTTTGCACAGTTGATGCCGGCTCCGGTGCTGACCCTCCACCTTTTTCTCCTTGCAGAGGTTGCAGCAGACTGCATGACAGTGTACGCTGAAGTCGGCACTTCCCAGCAGGTGAGTCCATGTGGTGCATGGCAGGACTGGGCTGCATGGCCGTGGGATCCCTCTATGGGATGGGGACAGTGCGGGGGACACGTGGTGGGGACATGGAGGAAGGACAGCAGCTGGACAGCCCCTGTTTTTTCTGCTGGTTCCTTCTGGGAACTCAAACGGGGATGGCCGAGAGCAGCCGGCACAGCCGCAGCCACCTGCCTGTGCTTCCCCATGTTTCACCAGGGACCAGTGCCGGGTCTTGGTCCCCAGCTCCACCGAACTCGGGTGGCCTTGGCTCACCGAGCCATTAGTTCTGTGCCCTGGAAACATTTTTAAACTTTTTCTACAGGTGCAAACACAGAATTTCCCTAAAGCGCAGAAAAATGACCCGAAGAAGATGCCAGCCCCTGGGATGGAGACCCCCAAAACCATTTATTCTACCATCCAGGCCATGGCCCAGGTGGGTTGGTACTCGCGGCCATCTCCCACTGGGTGGGATGGTGAGACCCTGAGGGGGGAAATGGGAGCGGAGCAGGGAGAGCGCAGGGCAGGGTGGCAGCGGGATGGGGCAGCTCGTCCCTTGAGCGCATCGCAGCGCCCTGCTGCTGGGAGGGCAGGGGCTTGGGGCAAGGACAGAGGTGTCTTCGCTGGTCTTTCTCGGTGTCCAGCACTTCCAAGCAAGCCCTAGAGCCCCCTGTAGCGTTAACGGAGGTATCGGCTCCTGGGAGCCAAGGCAAAACTTTGTCCATTTGTAATTGCAGAGGAATTCTGAGATGGGCAACAGCACACCGGGGTGCTGGGAGCCGGAGAAGAGCCTCTACTCGTCGGAGAGCAAGCTGGGTCCCCCGGCACAGGAACAGCCCCAGCACGGCTCCGACATGCCCATGAGCCTGCTCTGAGCGCGGCGCTGCTCCCTGCCCGGGGCTGGCATGCCGGGCTGCGACATCCCCCTTCCCTGCCCACCGCCGCTGCCTCGGTCACCCTTCAGGAGCGGTCCCCGGCCATCAACACGAGGACGTAAGCACCTTGGGGATGCGGTGCAGGCAGAAACGCTCATCTGGCGCAGGAGCTCTGCCTGCGTTTTGGCATCCAGGTGAGATTTGGGCTCCTATTTCTGCACTCTCTGGCAAGACCAAGTAACATGGAACGAAGCTGTGGCTGCAAACCCAGCCCTGCCACGCAGAGACGTTGCTCCTGGGATGCTCTTGCGGTGAGGACCCGCGGCAGGGGCTGCCCAGAAGGACAGGAGGACTCGAGGAGACTCCTAAAGCTGTGATTTTATACTACACTTTTTAACTTGGCAAATACTTCGGCTTCGTCGCTTCCTAAAGAAAGAGAAAGCAAAAATAACACTTTTCAAAATGCGGTAAGAAGCTGAACATGGAAACACGTGCTGCAATTTCAGCGCTGCTGCTTGCGTTCCCCAGCACCCGTGGCTCCTGGGGCCGGCAGAGACCTCCCAGCCCTCGCAGCACTCCCAGGCTCGGCTGTCGCTTTGTGCTGCGAGCGAACTGGTTGCGGTCCTGTGAGAGACACTGCAGGGCTGAGCTGGGTGCGAAGTGGCCCGGGGGCAGGAGATGGTCTGCTCTCAGGGGAGAATGGCGCAAGGAATGTGGCTGGTGCCGTTCTGCTCAACTCCTTTGACACGTTTGTATATGAGGCTTTATTCTTGCATGCTGCGTTTGCGTGAGAAGTGCTGGAACACCGTGTCTGCAGCGCTAGGCAGCTTCCAGACAGAGCTCTGCCTACCAGAGCAGCTCGAGCCTCGAGGTGCTGCACAGGCTGGTGGCAGCTGCACCCACCGGGCACGGCTCGGGCTCATCCCGGAGAGGGACCGGGTGCCCCACGGGCAGGGTCGGGGGGGGACGGGATGCTCGGGGAGGATGCAGTGCGCGGCTCTGCATTGTCCCCGGCAGAGCTGGCACGGAGCAGAGCGTGCACCTTGCCATCAATTTTCCAGACAGATGCGGCGCCCGTGGAAGCCTCTTCCTGTGCGTGCTGCTTCCTCCTGCTCTTTGTCTTGTCTGTGCGGATAGTAAATTATTCAGGGATGAAACCGGAGATTTCTTTGAAGTTCCTGGCACAGGAGAGCCCTCTAGGAGCTACTGGAATAAAAATGCGAGACACATCTGAGCTCAATTTCTGTGTGCGTGGTTTTTTGGTGAAAACAGTCTTATTATTGACAAACCCGTGGCGTACTTTGTTCTCTGTGTTTTCACGGTATGGTCAGATAAGGCTTTTTCTTGTTTTTCTTGAATTTGTGCCGATCGATTAAAAAAAAATTAAACCTCAGTGGGTCACATTTTACCAAGGGATTCATCCATGTCGCACCAAACCTGTCCCAGCCGGGCAATCTCCAGCCAGGAAACAGGGCTGGAAACAGCAGCGGTGGCACTGGGGACCGGCCCGAAGGGAGCCAGGGCAGCGCCGCCTCCTTCGCCCACACCGATGGTAGCTGGGCCTCCGTCCCTTACCCCGTCACAGCCCCAGAAATGATCCCCGGGATGATTTCTGGCCATTAATCACCATGTTGTGTTGTCGACACCTTCGTGCTCGCAGGAAGCCGTTGGCCAGGCAGAAAGGGGAAGGAAGGCATTGCAAGTTCGGCTGCAAGGAGCCGCAGCGGAGGGCTCGGAGGGGCAGAGGATGGAGGCGAGAGGAGGCAGGAGGAGGTGGCTCTGCATCGCCGTGCTCTGCGCTGGGGCCGGTGAGTGGGGCCGGGGGGAGCTGTGGGGCTCGGGGGCTGCCCCCACCCCCAGGGCTTGGTGGGGAGGAAGAGGAAGAGCGCAACGCCGTGATACCTTGCCAGGGCACGGCGGCAGGGCATGATGCTCACCCCGGTGTCTCATGGGGAGCGCGGCTCTGTCCTCCTGCTTTACTGCTTGGGTTGCACACAGCGGGAGGGCTTCCTGGGCTCCCCCAGCGCCCAGGGCTCTCCTGCAAACCCCAGCCACTCCGTGCTGCTGGATCCGCTGAGCCGAGCTGCGAGCCCAGCTCTCTGCCAGCGAAGCAGCAGGGATGCTCGCTGCCCACCCGGCCTCTCGCAGGGCCTCGGGGCTGTTTGGGTGTCCCCGAGCCACGGCCCCATCAGGCCACCACGGTGCATCCATCCTTCCATCCACCCTGGCACCACCGGCAGCTGCCCAGCTTCCGGGGTGGCTGCGTCAGCGCGGCCGGCAGCGCGTGGCCGCGATGCCCCTGCCCGGTGCAACGTGCAGGAGGCCGCGGGAGGAGCTCAGCCTGCCGGGAAAGAGCCTGCAAACAGCAGCCCACCGAGGTGTAAAACTCCTTCCCGTCGCCACCCTCCCACTCTCCCTGCCAGCACATAGCTGCCGACTTCAAAAAAGCCCCCCCCGGCTTGGCTTCCCCGGCGTGTCACAGCGTCCACTGCAGCGCTGCTGCCATTAGCAGTGCCCTCGTTAGCGGGGGGGGGGTCGTCTCGGTGGGGGTGTGCAGGATGTGGGTGGCAGCACCCGCGGCTGGGCTGGCAGCCAGGCACCCCGCGCAGGCGCTGCTCGCCCAGCCGCAGGTCACGCAAGGACAGAGGGACGGGGACGCGCGGGTCGTTGCTGCTGCCTCGGCTCCCAGCCGTGGTGCAGGACCACGGTGGGGTTCGTGCAGCCCCTGGCTCTCGGCCTCCGATCCCGTTTGCTGCTTATTGTGAGGTTTAAATAGGTCTTACCTGGCACTCCTGACGTTTGCAAGTGCGGTGTTGGTGTTGCTGGGGCTGTTCAGCCCTCATGTCAATTAACGAACCTTGTTCCCAGCGCTTACCTGCGAAGGAGAGGGGCTGGGGGACCAAAACGTCACTCAGCACGATAACATCCCAGAGGCGACAGGAGACCCTGCCGTGGCCACCGGGGACATGGGTGGGCTGAAGACGTGGCCAGCGGCCTCTCCGACCCCACCTTGGGCCAGGGACACCCCCAACGTCACTCTGCCACCACAAGCAGCCGCCCCGGGGAACCAAACCCGTGAGTACCATGGAGGAAGAAAGAGATGTGGCTTGGGGATGTGCCACCAAATGCCACCGTCCTGGACGGTCCTGCAGCCCCCCAGAGACCCTGGCCCCCTTTTGCGGGCAGCAAGCCCTCATCTCTCGTCTCTTCCCATAGAAACCGGATCGGGAGTTCCCGTCAGGTACTGGTCCCCCGTTATTTTTGTGGTCCTTGCTCTGCTCGTGCTCTTCTTCACCTACCGGAGGACCAAGGGCGAAGGTGAGCTCCTCGCTGGGACACCAGCAGCTGCCGTGGGTGGGTCAGCGCCGCAAGGGGTTTAGCAGAAAAGGGTTGTGGCAGCCGCAGAGCTCACATCCTGAGAGCATCACGAACTGCTGCAGAATTCCAGCTATCCTGGCGTGGCTCGATGAGGCTTCATGCTGGAGGAGGCTTCTGCTCAGTTTTGCACCTTTCGGGCCATCCTGTGCCAGCTTTGGCCTCTCCCTGTTTTAACACAAACAGAGCTCGTGGCCTCGCAAAACAAAACCCAGACCTCACCAGCTCATCCCTCACCCCAGTAGGGAGTTGTTTTTTTTACGGAGTTTTCAGCATCTCTATCGTAACGCATGTCTGCCCTGTCCCGCAGGGATGCAGAACCCAACCACCTCCATCAGCGACTTTTCAGGTGAGACGTGAGCGGGTTCCTCGTTACAGAATCCTTCGCCCGCTCCTAGTGCCTTCACTCACCCCCAGCTTGTTGCATTGCAGATGTGGTTGCCCTAGAGCATGACACTGCCCTGATCATCCCCGCTGCCCAGGTGAGCTGGGCTGGTGGGGGCTGCTCCCTCCCCTGCATTCCCCCCCGCCCCGACTCATGCTTTGGGCAAGCTCCAGCCCGTGCCTCAGTTTCCCCACCTGCCGCAGCCATGGTGTGCAGTGATGAGGATGCTCGGCACCTCGTGCCCCTGCTCCTCTGTTGCAGGAGGAGAGAAAGGGGGCGGAGAACCCCTCCCCACAGGAGCTGACTGAGACCACCTTCTGCCAGCCAGACCCCCCCCCAGAACAGCTGCTGCCCCCCCAGGTATTTTACCCCCCTCCCGGCAGCTGTCAGCCCAGTGGTGCAGGGCACAGCGTGCACCCAGAGCACCGTGCAGGGAGTTTTTTGAATGCTCCTGTTATGCCCTGGGCCCCCGCGGAGGCTTTGTGGCCCCCTCACCACCTCCTTTTGCTTCTCTCCGACCTCAGCAGCCCACTGGCCCCGTGGCCACCGGCAGCCCCTGCTGCTCCAGGGACCCTGGTGCTGACTGAGGGTGAGCCGGGGGAGCCGGCAGCTTTAGGACAACCCGAGGGAACGCAAGGCCACCCCAGAAGGACAGACTGTGACAATGTGCCCAGCTGGGGGACATGTGGATGCTGGGGGACTCGAGCATCGCGCACCACCTTGGTCCTTCTGATGGATGCTCCAGCGCGTGGCCAAATCCTGGCGGGACGGGGACCTGCGTGGGGCACAGCTGGGCGCAGCGTGGCTGTGTGTGCACTTACTGCACCCGAGGACAGGGCTCGGAGCGGGGGGGGCACAGCTGAGCCAATAAAGCAGGGTTTCACCCCGGAAATCCTGGCTTTTCTCCACCCTGCGGAGCCGAGCTGTCACATTTTCCCCACGTGGCCCTGCCACAGGAAGCAGCCGTGGGCTGCCCA
>VXAL01000415.1:347961-385574 GCA_013399475.1 Chauna torquata | reverse complement strand
CGGGCAGCGCGGCCGCGGGCCGCCGCCGGGGCTTTGTTGTGGGGGCACAAAAGGACCGCGACTTCGGGTGCTTGCGAGGAAGCAGGAGCTCGGAAGCGTTCGTAATGAGATAACTTGCGGGTGGACAGAAGTAGCGTTCGGTAATCGGCCAGCTAAAGCAGGAATCGAAACCCCATCCGGGGCCATTTTATATTCTTTCCGAGATATCCGCTGCCTAGCAGATTTCAATGGAAGTAGCGTGGGCTTCAAGTGTTTACGAAGTTTTTGTAAAGTTAGCCCTTCGCCTTCATACAACGCCCTTCCTCATCTTCCCCCAGAGCCACCGTATCTCTTAGCTTTGTGCCGTGCGGCAGCTGCGCAGCGTGACCCGCTGCGGCCCCGGACGGCCCTGGTGAAGGCGCTCCTCCAGCCGCTGGTAGATGGACGTGGCAGCCCGCGGGAAGAAGAAAGGGCAGAGCCAGAGCTGTTTCTAGGGGATGGTCTGGAACGTGAGGCTTGAAACTAAGGGGCTCGTGGTTTGCGAGCAGCCACCCAGGCCTCGGGTCACGGCTTCTCTCGGGTGCCGGGATCGCGTTGGGCGGACAGGCCTTTGGAGCCTGAAATATTTTTCTGTGCTTAAGTGTCACGCTTAACGTGCAGGATGCGGTCATACGTCAGTGAAACCGTACGTGCTCTAGAAGCCCAGTTAATAAACACTGACACCTCGTTGCATAATGACATTAGATACTGACGTGTATTAGTCGTTTGTTTTCTACCTCATTACTTTTTAGGCAGCGATCTCTCTCACAAGCTCTTGATACTGTATAGCGAAAATTTATCCCTAACTCTAAGGTAGAACAGGTCACTATTTACAAGAGTGTTTTTATGAATTGAAGCAGGTAACTGACTAGCAAGTCACAGCTAAGAAACATTTTCCATGCAATGTAGAAATATCTAGAACGTCTTTGCAATAGGAAGCTGAGTAAAGCCCGGTTCTTAAAGATTCTAAATATTCCTCTAGTCTCTAGGCACAAAAAATGTGTTTTCAGCTTCAGCATAAACTGGCTGTAAATTACAGGTCTTAGCATGAGCTGACTAATAGGGAATCTAAGGAACGGGCTGAATCTGGGTGAAATTTTCAATTATAGGAGGCAACTCATATGTATGTATATAGGATACAGAATTTCTTCCTTTTCTTATGTTCAAATGTATCTTTTGCTTTTAAAAAGTCCATCATATACATTTTGTGGTCTAGGGAGCTGGCAACCCAGTAGATTGCCACAGTACACGTTTCCATGGAAATAATTGAGATGTAATAAATAAAGGCACTCTGAGGTCACAGGTTTCCCAATTCAACTGAGAAGAAAACAAGCATAAATTATGTGGATATATGTGTAGCATTTAGGACTTCAAATAGTTTACCGTTTTTCTGTTTTCTGTGTATTTATTTCACTTTGTATAGTAACCTTGGTATTTATTAACCACTAGTGAGATTTGTGCATCCTTTTTCATTCAGAAAGATTACGTACTAAAATAGAATCAGTGTGTGTCTGTGATGAAAGGGATTATTCTGCATGCAAAAGGCAAGTTGCCTGCGCATTAACGGTGAGTGATGCCGTCTTTGACATTAAAGAAGCAACCGACTCTGACGGAAGTATCAAATGCTGACAGCTCTTCAGATCCACGTAATTTAGAATTAAGCAATTGTAAACCAGAACCGGATGCCGACAAACCTGCGGGTCATGTGGCCCCACGTTCTGTATGATGAGGTATCTGGTTCAGCCTCACAGAAAGTTGCAGTAATTACTGCAGCTGTAACTCCAGCAGTAGCCATGGAATTTCCCCTGATGTGGATTTATCACTTGCAATATAACACGCCGATGTGGTTTCACCATTAGTTTGGCTGTGCAGACCTGAAGATGCTCAGCCCCATAGCTGGTGGCTGGGGACAAGGTTCTCCTTGGCTTAAAGGAAGGTGGCTGCAGGCCGGCCAGGGCAGAATAGAAGTAGGAGGGGTCGAGCCTTTGTTAGCTGGCAAAATAAACGATTTGGGGACAACGCAGTGGCAGCAGTTTTGGAGTAAAGCAGTCGCCTGTTCTGCAGCTTTCCTCAACAGCATAGACAGGGCCCACAAAAGTATTTTTCCTCGGCACAGAAGCTTCCTTTGCCCTGCTGTCAGTAACCTGGTCTGCTGGTGGCTGTTACAGGTCTCTGGAAGAAGAGTTGTACGCTCCCTAGTGCTGTTAAAGCCACGAGGTTTGAACCCCAGAACCGTAACGGAGTAGTGAACATCCCGGGAGGCTGCCTGTCCCCCGCCACGAGCCGTCCCGGTGACGTCCACTCGGACACCTTCAGAAGTTTGCTGTGGGCCATCGGCCCTGGGGAGCGGGGCAGGTGTTAATGGTTCCTGTTGGTTAAACTGTGGCTTACGTGTTACAGCCTGGTGCCTCTGGAAGCAGTTCTGTGAAAGCGCGGCTGTGAAACGCTGAGCTCTGGTAGCAGAGCCGTAGGTCTCGCGTCCCGTGTAGTTGTAACTGAAGAATGACTTGGATGCAGTTTGTGGGGACTGGGCTGGTGTCGGCACAAGGCTTTCAGCATCAGATGCACTTTGGTTGCTGAATTTGACAGTTCTGGAAATTGCTGTCGGGTTGCAAGGGTGTTTTGTGCATAAACGTGCTAGTCGGTAATCAAACTGTTTTGCAAAAGAATGCACTAATTAAGTCTAGATTTGTTATCCTACTTGAAGTTGCAGAATTGCTGTCATATTTTTTTGCTTTCAGTTGGCAAAAATGCTGACAGAAACTTTTGATTCACACCCTACCTGCCTCATTTGTGTCAGTCAAGGAAAAAAAAAGGGTTGTTCTCTACTTCGTTATCTGCAAAGTGAATAAAAATACTTCAGCCATTTGCTGAGTTCCAATTAGTTGATTACTATGAATGATCTTCTTTAAAGGAATGCTGTTTTACCTATCTGCTCATACAAAGGTTTGATTTTTAATGTCTTGTGAAAAGGATTCTCTTTGTCTTGATTGATGTCAAGAATAAAAGCGTGATGGTAATATCCCTTTGAAAGCTATTGTATTGTCAGCTCTGGCTGACAGCAGGAGGCCCTCCTAGTGCTATAGATTAGCGCTGTGAAAACACTGACATTTTCTTTGTTATATTGCTGTTGTTCTGCTTGCAAAGTCAATTATACAATGTCGGAGCTCAGTTACAGAGTTGACTGTGGAAGTAACAATGTCTTTCATACTTGTCTTAAAGATATAATTTTCTTTTTTTTCCCAGTTGATAGAGAAGAACCTGCAGGTACTGGCACAGTACATTCTACAAATTAAATTTTGACAAGTATAATCATAATTGCCAAATACAAGAGACTTGTGCGATTATCCTTTAATTTTACAGTTCATTCAAGTTTCCGTGGAATTTTATTGATACAGTGAAAGCAGCAGCTAAAATTGATAAAACTCATATCAAATAAGATTACACTCTTGATTGTTCTTTATCAAGTGTAGCTTTTGGGGGATTAGGAATAATTGGAGATGTTGGTGTTTCATCGTGGGGCTGGTGCCATGAGAACGTTTGAATCCATGCAGTATAGCGAGCATTGCCTTTAGGGATTAGCCTGCAGTTTTTAATTTTTGAGCATGTATTTTGATACAAGCCTCGCAGCGTTCTCCCTTGAACTCCACAAGTCCCATTTTCCTTCCTCTCTCTCCCTCCGGTATGGTTTCCTGGACAGGATCTGTGTGGTATTTAACTGGTTTTGCTGATTGAAACTCATGCCTGTGTGCAAACACCTTTTAATTGTGGTCTGTTCCCATTGGTCCTGGCAAGCATAACTAATAAATGTGGCCAAAAATTGAAAAGGGTGGAAAAGGGAATGCAAAAGATTTAAATACAAATGGAGAGAAAAGAGCATTCTCATGGTTTTAGTGATGCTGCATCTAATGCCATCGATGAAAAGCAAATACCAAGTAGCAGCAGTGACTCAGAGAATGCCTATTTTTTTCATCAAAAGTATTTGTGTAAAATCAGTGCAAGCTAAAGAACATCATTCATTACTGAATTGCTTCAGATGACACATGCAAAAAAAAAAATGATCAGAGAGCTCTTGTTAGGACGTTAATTGTAGGATTTCTAAATTACTATTATGAACTAATAGAGTAACAAAAGATTCCACAGTTACCAGTAATTTGTCAGGATTTATTTTGTTTTTCTTCAATAATTGAAAATTAATGTCTTGAAGTGAAAGCAGATGTTCATGCCATCCTCTGAATTGGATATAAAAATGATGTTTTGTAGATGCGTTAAGCTTGTGTAAACACAAATTGTCTTATCGTAGATTGGGCTTTGGCTTGGTTTTATCTATTGTTTGGTGCCAAATTAACTTTTATGTTAAACCTGGGTAAGAGGCTGCAGCCTGGTTGAACGAACTAAGCCACGAGCTCGGAGTGGCACCCAATGCTCAGTTGTTAAACATTTTAAACAACCTACCTCACCTGCTGGCTCTGTGAATGGTAATGCTTTCTCATGCTGCAGAATTAATGTTTACTTCAATTCTGATAAATGTGCTGTTAATTTTATTCAGTTATTTTTTTACTGAACTTGTTCATTTATATCCTCCCCCCACAACTGGGGGAATCAACATTTTAGATCATGACAGCGTTTGAAAAATGCAACACGCATTGTGTTCTTTGTTTGTTTGTTTTTGTTTTTTAATAAATAATCTCTTGGCCTCGTGCATTAGCCTGCAATCTGTAAAAGATAATAAATTTCTTCTTGTATTATAATATTCTCTTAAACAAAAGATTATTAATTACCCACAGTAATTGAACTGTCTTATAAAAATGCCTACACCAACCCCTCATCGCTCCATCAGTATTCCCCTTAAATGCCTCTGAAAAAGGATGGCTATTATGTTCCACTGTATCCTACTAAATGCACTGGAGTAATGAAACACTAATAATATAAAACCTATTACAGACTTCTGTTAAATCCTTACTGACAAATGGTGGTGGAGGGGATGGTCTGGTTTTTGTGCACACGTTAGTGTGCGTGGGCTGTGAGGATCCAGGTGCGTGCTGTAGCCAAATGAGAACCAGCTCAGGGCTTGCTGCCTTGCCTACATTTACTCAGCGTACTTTTAGACCCAGAAGTAGATTCTTGTACTTTTTCTTTTCTGTTGTCCCTTAGAAAATGTAGGAAAGCTGGTTACTTCTCTTAGATAAGTAAGGTAATAAAAGTTTTAAGTACTGCATCTCCTTGGCAGCACCGACATATAGACGTATTTACCGCAGCGAGCTGGGGCGCTTCAGCAGAGCCGCTTTGTTCGAGGGAGCGGAAGGGTGGGCAATCACTGTAAGTGGTCCCGGTGACATTTGCAGCTAAAGAAGGCTCAAGCTCAGACCTTGCCATGGTGTGTTTCCTAAAAGGCAAACCAAGGGACCCGATGGGGCCGGACAGCGGGTGATGCCGTTGGCAGGCCCAGGCTCCTGGCGGCGGTGCGGAGCTCGGGGTGGTTAGCTCGCTCCGTGCGGCCCCGCGGCGCCCGGCTGAGTCTGGCGATAAGTAGCTTCATTATATTGTTTGCATTTGCTGAGAGAGAAAACCTTTTCCTTTCAGACCGCAGATTAGGCAACAGAAAGACCAATTTGCAGAGCTTGTAAATGCCACTTGTTAATCATATGCACCACAATTATTAATTTTTTTTTTTCTTTTTCCCCCTTGGATGTATTAAGTCAACTTTTTAGCTTTTTAAGTAATTGAAATTTGCCCTTTTGTTACCTGGGCATGAATTATTTTTGAAATGTTGTCATTACCCGCCCTGCTGTGAGGTTTATCTCTTCTGTTCATCCTAATTAAATAAAACATAGTGTTGTTCGCCAGCCTAGCGTTGCGGTGAATTACCTGCCTGGAGGCTCGCTCTGGCGTTGGTGCTTGTTGCAGCCGCAGACATTGACTAACATATTTACTTTTAGATTTTCATTTCAAAGGGATCAGTTTGTGCTGCGTGACAGGTGAATGGCGAATGCTTTACAGTACTTTCAAGAGCTGAACAAACGGTAAAGGACTGATCGGTACCGCAGCGGAGCGGCAGGTACGGCCGTGACCCCGCCGTGGTAGCGGAGGAGCGCTGCCTTGGTGGAGGACGGCCGCGGCGGAGGCACACGGGGCTCTGGTGGGGTGAAACGAGCCCAGGCGCCGTCTCGTGCTCTCCTGGGCGTTGCTGGTGGGGTTGGTCTCGGCTCTCTGCATGGCATCGCCGACTGTGTTCTCCTTGGGTCTGGTGCGGGTAACGAAGGCTGTTTCAGAAGCGTAACAGTTGGAGTTTTTTTATGCAGAAGTTATTTCCAGCTCCTATTAGAGGAAGCAAACAACCTGCACATGTTTTAAAGCAAAGCAGAGGGAGAGGTCCCTGCTTGTAGAGAAGCAGTTTGTTTAAGCCTTCAATAGCTCTACAAAAATCTCGCTGCTCGCCAGTGAAACCCCATTATGGGTAAAAGCACAAGAGTTAGCAAGTCACTGTGCTCCTGTCTCTGCTGGCTCCTGCAAGGCTCTGGAGGTTTGGTCAAATGTGGCCTAATTCTGCTTTCCAAATATTAAAAAAATTACACAGAGGGCAAAAAGACAAGTTCTTAATATGCATGTCCTGGGAAAATCCTAAAACAGTATTTTTACCCCCTCCAGTCCCAAGGCTAATCAAAATTCCTTTGTTTCTGCATCTACCATTGAAATACATCCCTCCCTTGGTTGCCTGCTGAATGCACAAGTTTAACCACTCAGTCGGTCGGACTCACAGAAGCCGTTACTGGCTTTACGTATGATTTACCCACAGATAATTCAGAGATGGGAGCGATACTCCGGGTAACTTCCAGCAGGGTTGGTGCTTAGTTTAGCAGCTCTGCACATTTCTTGATGATCCTCACCTGACTTAGGTGAGGTTTTTCTGTGTCACCATTGAGGGAAGTTAGCCAAGCCCTCTGCGTGGTGATTGCCAGAACTTCTTTCACATGTGGTCAACTCATTGTCTGTCAAGGTGATGTTAATAAAGGTCTGCTGTGCTCTTTGGAAAGAGGGTGTTTGGTGCTCTGTGGAGACAAAGCCCTTCACTAGGGAGCATCTAGGACATGCTTCTGCAGTTTTGGGGTAAGTGGAATTTTGCCCCTTGACATTAATGGGACTTACATTGTCATTTTACATCTAAACATCCAACCCAGCTCCAAGTCTCCTGGATCTACTGGAGAGCTGCTGATGGTAATTGAGAGTCTTATTGATGCTGGAGGTCTACGAGCAAGCCTAGGTATATATCAGCCGTGGGATGAAACCTCTGTCCTGTTTTTGTCAGTGATAGTGTTTCTCATTGATCTCAGTAAGGATGGGATTTTATTCTCTGTTTTTGATTCGCGATTGAGAGAGTAAGAGCAGAAAAGAGATCTGGTGGGGACAGTCACTTGGCACCCAATGCTGCAGTGCCCATCTCCAGGTGCTTCTGCTGGCTCTGTGGGGTCGCTGCTGATGGGATTTCTAGCAGGCCGCTGGGCATGTTCAAGGTGCAGGGGTGAAAAAGGGGTGCAGTGCTGTGGGAGCTCCCCGATGGCGCTGCGGGAAACCCAGGAGGCCTGGCCTGTGTCTAACAGCTGTTAACACGAAGAGGGGCAGGTCTTGCCTGAGCAAGACCATTGTTCTTCATCTTTTCAACCTCCTGTTCCCAAAACTTAAAAAGTACAAGGAGGTGGAGAAAGCACGCAGCAGAAGGATGAACTTAGTACTTGGGGAGGCAGAACTGGTAAGTGGAGAAAGATGGAAATAAAATGGGGGGGGGGGAGGTTGGAATGACCAAACTAGGAAATCTGTTGCTGATACTAGAGTACAGAAGGTGTCTGATAATTAGGTGCAAAGTTTTGGTACAGATGTTGACTTACACAGAGCTGTGTCTATTTTTTTAACTCTTATTTCAAGACTGAGAGAACAAACAAATCTGAAAAGTGAATCTAGCTCCATGGAAAAGGGTATAATTAAGCATAAGTGGAAAAGAAAATACTGGAAATGTAAAACACCTAAACAAAAGTACCTTTTCTGCTCTAAATAGACAGTACCAGTGCTTTTCTGTCTGGAGGAGTGTATTGGTTGTGGTTTACGGCTGTTTTCTGTTTAACAGAGAAATTTGAGGACAACTGTGATTGCAGTTGGTAATTCTGGGAGTTTTAACTATTTTATGATCATGGCAGCATTTGAACTTGGCCTGTGAGGGTGTCTAATTGTTCAGGGTTTTGGAGGGAAGAGGAGATTGGGGTGGTAGTTGGGGGGGGAAAAGTAGGTTTTCAAGACATTTAATATATATAATGTGTGTTCACATGTATGTGAAAGAGAAGGTCTGGAGGAATAGGTAGTAGCTGTTGTTAGACCAGCAAACCCGGCTGCAAGATGCAAAGAAAGCTTTTCTGGTGCACCAGCCGGCCTTCCCTTCTGACAAAAGCAGGAGCCTTCTGGCTAATTGCTTGATAGGCAAACGCAGCTTTGCTTTAATTTACTTATTCAAGCTCTTGTTCAAACATATCTTGTTTCGTTAAACTACTCGCATGAGTGAAAAGATACTGGGCTACACAGTACTGCCAAGCTTGTATGTTATTTATTGCCGAATTCTGTGGAGGTGTTTCAGCCGAGCGATTTGCTTGTGGCCTCCTTTATTTCTAGGAAAATGGCATGCCTTGCCCTTCATAATTTCTTTGCTTTTACTGACCAGACTGTTCCCCCAGAGGGCATGTGGGATGTGGCAGAGTACTGAAAATACTGGGATGGAGAAGTAGAGAAGGAGGTCTGTGTGTGAATTGCATCTTATTTGTGGTGTTCCCTCCCCCCAGATTTATTTGGCAAAAACGGTGTGTTTCTGGCATTGATTTATGTAGAGTGTAGTAGCTAAATCTGGATGAGAAAGTTGTTGCCTTGAAAGATTTTTTTTAAGATGAAGTACTTTCAGTCAGATTTTGAGTGTCTTTTGGGAGTACGGTACAATGTAAAAATACGTTTTAAAGTGAAACTGTGAATGGTTGTCTTCAGATCTGGTACTGAGTCTCTCCTAATGCTCGTGTGTGAAGTCCATTGATTTGATCCCCTTGATTTTGAGGTGTCCCTCACCCCGCCCTTGATGACAAATACATGAGATTTGCTTTAAAGCTCTGTTTTGGTTTATTTTGGCTGATTTGTTTTGTCCTCAAATGCTCTAAAGAAAACTGCCGTTTCTGTTGTCCTCAAGGAAGCAAACTGGAAGCAGAACTTAGAGGTGAGGGCCTGGAAGCCCTGGGAGGTGCCCGAGGGGGCTGCACATGGGGCAGTTGTGGAGGAGCTGTCCTCCCGTGGCCTCTGGGAGCAGGGTCTGCTGGAAGCTTTCTGTCTGGCAATGCTGAAGAAAAATGAAGCAGTCTTCCAGATATCTGTAGCCTGTGAAAAGGCTGGTGGAGTCCCTTTAGCAGCCTTGCTTCCCTTCCCACAGTGACTTTCCTGTGTCTCCTCAGGAAGCCTGAATGTGCTTTGCTTTGGGGGAGAACTTCGGGTTGACTTTCCTCCCTGGCTGGAAGCCTCTTGGCTTGTTTTTCTCTCCTGAACCTCTGCTGGTTTTGCTCCTTGTGGTATGGAAAACACAACTGCAGGCATGCTGGTGCTTGGGTGGATGGGGAGGGGGCCAGCAGGACCCCGGCCACCGCTGCTCTCAGTGGGTCCCGACGGGGCCTCAGGGAGGAGAAAGCGTGGTGGGACCATCCTGCTAAGGCATTCTTAAAAGCGCTTCCAGAGCAAAGGGCCTATCTAAGGCAACTCGCAAGAAGAAGCAAGTCTTTGAGATGAAATCTGGTTTAAACAGTCACTTGTTAATTTTTCTGCTTTTTTTTTCCTAGCATTCCAGTTTTGGTTCATGGGGAAGGGGTGAGCAGGCAGCCTCCCCTGCCCTCATTCCTACAGATTCCCGGTCCACCCACCCCGCTGCACGCCGACCTCGCTACTCCTGGTGCTCTTCTCCCCGCGGGTTTGTGTGCTCTGCTGCTGGTGGGCGTCGGTGCTTTTATTAGGTGGCATTTGTCTGCCTGTCTGTCTGTCTTGCTGTCTGCTGCCAGGATTGACTCAATTTTCTGGTATTAGCATGCCCCAATGAGTTTGTTTTCATGTGAATATATATATATCTTTTTAATTTGATGTTGCCGCATCAAGAAAATACCCACCAACACCCCCTGCTTAGGAGAGCCCCTGACTTGAACACCTTCTGCAGCTCAGCACGTGTTACGAACCGGGGCTGCGGACAGGAGGATGGGGATGAACCCTGGTGGGTTTGGAGGAGCTGCCGTGTGTCAGCGCTATCAGCCCGCTCTTCATTGCCGCATGTGTGCGAAGTCACCCGCCGGCAGTGGAAGCGGTGCCTGGCGGTGCCGGCTTCGGTTCGTGTTCTACTGTCGTGTCATAGTTCGTGTGACCGAAATGTGGTGTAGGTCCGGCAGCATGCTGGTGGGAGCTGTGGCCCGTGGTGTCCCGGTGCCATGAGCACCTCCTGCCCCTGCATGGGGCCCCAGCTGAGTGGGAGAGCCCCGGGTTTGGGGGTGCAGGGGAGGCCCCCACAGGCTGAAGCTCGGCGGGGGGCTCTCGGTTCCTGGCAGCCGCCCCGCGTGAGGAGGCACGGCTGGAGAACCATCCTCTTCTCCGCTCCGACTGAGTGAAGATAATGCCACTAATAAATTAGATTATGCCTCTCAAGAAGAAGGGAGATTTATTACCTGCGTGTAGCTTTCGCTGTAGGCTGTGCTGCCGTTGTGCATGAGACCAAATGGGTGCTCGAATGATGGTAAATCCCAGCTCTTTTTGCTGATGTACAGTAGTCTTTTTGATAATTTTGACTATGGCTGACCTAAATACTGCTGTGCCCAATAACCTAATGCACAGGCTTATGTGCGTTTCTGGAATTGCAAAGTAGCAGTGCTCTTGCTGAGGACAAAGACTGCTGTCCGGAACTACAAGTGTCCTTGGGCCAGCCCAGCTGTCGGTGAGCGCGGCCTCTATTAGTGCAGCGCTGGCTTGCAACTGTTTGCTTTCATATTGAGAATATTTCTGATGTGACATACTTAGGGCTATTTCCCGCGCCCTCCCCCCTTGTTTCCTATTTTTGGTCATAGGAAATAAAAGAATAGACTGTTTGCCAATAAGAAAACAAACAAACCCCCCGAAGCATCCTAGACATTGTACCTTTCCTTGCCTTTTTTAATTTAAATTTCCTTGCAACTGTAAGTACTGATCTGTTTTCTAGTTGAAGCTTGTGATTCAATGTTAAACTGATGGCACATCAAAGAATAAAATAGTGGTTTTTGTGTGTGTTTTCCTATTTATTATTAATCTTGTTTAGATTTAGGAAAATGCTGGTTTTGAAAATATGAAGAAATGTTCAAATGTTGTCTTGTAAAGGAAGAAAAGAGTAAGATCTTTATATAAACTTGGCATGCTTGTGCAATAGCATTGGTTGGGCTGCAGTCCGGGCTCTCGAAAAACCTGACTAAAAAGAGGGGAGAAAAAAAGCTTTAAATTTTATAAAAATTTCTGCGTCTCTTTTGCAATACCTAACATACATTGTCTGTTCTGCTGTTAACTCCCTGATGCAGAATTCCTAAGTTTGGGCTAATAGAAAATTTGGAGGATTCTTCATTATCTGAACCTCTTGAGAAATACCAAATATGTTCCAGTAATTGTGGTGTAGTACAACAGGGAGTCGCACTGGCAGTTTGTTGGAAAGGGTTTTTCCTGTAGTTATGAAAACCATACAACTATTAAAATCCCCAAAACTGAAACCGCTGGGATTACTCATATACTTACAGTTAAGCGCATGCCTAAAGGTAGATATATTCAGTGTGCATTTTTTTGACTTGCATTTGATTCTTAGCTTGAGCTATCGGGGCGGGGGGGGAACTCCTTCAATCCCTTTGGTCTCGTGCAGCTGTTTTATTCAGTGCCTGTACGGCTGTAGCGCAATGGGTCGTGGCTCGTGACAGAAGCACCTAGGCTTGCTCCACAGCAAACTGTCAATAGTAAGGAGTGGAAAGCTTGCACAAGAGTAAAATACTGTGGGCTGGTAGGCAGGAGTCGAGTCAGGTTTCTCCCCTCCTGCCTTCTCTTTGTACCTCTGCCACAGAGTGCCGATGAGCGCGTGTCACCTAATTTTTCTCTCTCAATATTTTTTTCCATCTTGGTTGTGTGCAAAGAGGGTATAACATCCCTTGGAGATGAAAGTGAACGTATTAAGCGCTGTAAGGTCCTGGATAGGTAAAAGTGAAATGAAACACCAGTATTACAGTTCAGGTCATAATATTTGGGTTTGCTTTTTGGTTGTTTCATCTTCCCTGTTCTAGAAAATTAGTCTTGTAGAGCAGAATACGCATGAAAAACTAGAAAGTTATGCTTGTTTTACAGCTGCAGTAAAGGGACACTTGTCCTTGTTGGGCAGCCTTTTATTGAGAAGGCCCTGTGTGCTGTGTTCTGTCTGCAAGGCAGGAATACAGAGAACTGTTAATATTTGTTTAGTTTCTTGCTCTCATAAAAACTTCCTTTGATTTAATACTCTCTTCTTGTATGTGACTTTCTCTTAGAAAACACTGGCATGTGTCTGTAAGTGTCTTGATGCTTTATTCTAAGGACTTGATTAACACACCTATTGTTCTTAGAACAAAATGCGTTTTTTGTCCATGAAGCTATGTAAACAATTTGCTTTGAATGAGAATTTGGAAATATGCAGGTTGTGGAGTATAACTAATACAAAAATGTTTTCGTTGCGCTGCTTTAGCAGAAAATCCATTTGCACAAGTATCAATATGTGGGGGGAATTTAATTTTAAAAACGGTTCCAGCCACTTTATAGAAAAATATAATGCAGTACATAAACTCATTTTAGACACTACTTATTCTACCGTGTCCCATTAGTTGATGTTTGCACAGCGCTTTGAAAATGTAAAGCGCTATATAAGTGCTTATTATTACTACATTATTATTATTCTCCCTCTTGAAAAAAGACCCTCCGGGGAGACTGAGACTCACTTTGCATTTCATCTGTAGTGCATATCCCACAAGAAATATACCTGCTTGTTTTGTTTTTTTACATTCTTCCCTCCCTACTTCTACAACCCCCCCCCCCCCACTTTTTTTTAACAGAAAAAATGTATTGGGTTTTAGAGATTAGAGTTCTTATTTAGTTTATGCTGCACAACTACACCAATGACAGCAGTATTTGAAGGCAGATAAGAGTCTTTGGGCTGGGGTGGGGGGCAAGCTTTGTATCCAATCTGCACGGTAATAAGTCACCACTCTGGTCTTGTCCCCATGACCGCTGAAGGGCTGCGGTGGGGGCAATGCAGTGGTGATGCCCCTCACCGTGTCTCCTCCTGCCTGGCTCCCCACAGATGTGGCCCATGGACGCAAAGCCTGAGGTGAAGTGAGAGCAGGGATGGTTCCAGCAAAGCCTTGGAGGGATTTCCTTCACACAGAGAAGGATCCTACTATGTGCTTTCCTGTAGGATTGGTGCTATTGCTTCTTGTGAGGAAAAGTTCTGAGATTCCTCACCTCCTTTGCACTCTGTTAACAGCAGCCCACATCCCTGCAGGAGAACAAGGCTCTAGTTCAAACTTTTAACTCCCTTTATCCCTTGAATCCTTATCATGAAAAGGGCTCTTAGTGGGCAGTGCGAGCCGCTTAGAGATGGCAAATTCCCTCATAAAACTCGAGGATGCTTCTTTGTGCCTCTGCCGCATGCAGCATGCTGTATGCGGTTGAGGCTGTATTCACGCAGCATTTCAGCATGGCTTCAAGAAGAAGTGAGGTTTTATGCAGTCGTACTTATCCCTGAGCATGCACCCGTGGGTGCTTGTTCGCTCTGGTGCCGTGCTCGTGTGGTTTCCCTTGTAGGAAGGTGATGTCCGGCTGGGGATGTGGTGGCAGGCTGGTGGTGCTGAGAGCTCCCTTCAGTTACTTGCTTCAAGCCATTGACAGGTCAGCTATGGGACAGACCCTATTTCCAGATATTGTCGAAATCAAAGCTGAAGTGCCAACGTTATACGTGGCTTTTTTACAATGGGCGCGCTGGGCGCTCGAGCTCCGTGCAGGAGGCGGCAGGCTGCACAGGGCGGCGCGCTGCTCTGGACGAGGCCTCTCGTGATCCTCAGCAGCAGCCTGGGACACACGGACGGGGCGCGAAGCCCTGCGAGCACAGATCCCCACGGGGAAGCGCTGTGGCAGTTGCCCTGTCCCTTGGGAACCCCGTAAATCTGACCACGGTTTTCCACAGGTACCCTGGCTGTGCTGGTCAGACCCGGGCGCTGCTGGGTTTGTGCCTGGCAGGACCCTGGCTGCTCCAGCACCTGCAGGGCAGGTACGGGGCTGGCGCTGGCTGCAGGACCTTGCACCATGAGTCGCATCCCTCACGAAGCTGCCAGACCCAAAATTACAGCCTGGGGAATTGTCCGCGGGCAAATTGTGCTGTGCTCAGCATCCAGGGGCTGGTCAGTGTTTGGGAAGTGCTGGGATGCCCAGAGGTCAGACTTACCACTGTGCCCTGGCCGGGGCCTTCACCTGAAGTGAAGGTGAAAGTCACTCCCGTCAGACCCGTTCGTGGCTTCCTCGTCAGCGCTTGTCCCTTTCTCTCGGGATGCCGTTTGCTACGCTTAGTTTGACAATGGACATACAAAACTGAAGTAAAGGTGGCAGTCGGTGCCCTCACCACAGTGTGAATCGTGTCCCTGTGTCCCTAGCCCCGTGCAGGTGGCTGCTGCGGCCCCGCTGGGTGCACGACAGCAGCTCCCTGGGGCCGGGCAGATGGCGGCTGTGGTGACCGCAGCAGCCGGGGCCGCTGCTGCCAGCCCGGCCTCCTGCCTGCTCCGGAACAGGCCTGTCCCCCATCCCTCAGTGCCCTTTCCGGGGTGGTTGGGCGAAGATCCGCCTGTGCCCGGCGGCCGCTGTCCTGCTGGAGGTGGCTGGAGGGAGAGGCTGTGCTGGCTCCCTGGGCCACAGAACACCGCAGGCCATGGTCCCGCAGCGCTCCTCACCCCTCTGCTGTGCACAAAACCTTATTCTTGCGACGAAAGTGTATGCATCTCTACGTAGATTTATCTTCTGTGATTTTCTGTTAATCAGCAAAGGAGCGCAAGAGACTGTCCGGGCACTCTGAGCCCGTTTTCTTTGTCCCCACGGCTCTCGTCAGGCAGATGAGGTCTTGCCTCGGTTTCTGCGTGCACAACTGCTCTCTGTGACGGTAACTTCAGGGCTTTGCTTTATGCCCAGCTACCAGGCTTCTCCGCTGCCCTGAATTCCACAAAAATCTCTGCGTTGAGCTCGCGTCAGTGCGGTGCTTTGCTTGCTGTGAGTCTCCTGTCTCCGTTTGGGAGAGGGATGGGGCGTGCGGTTGCATCACTGTTTCTTACAGAGCTGGATAAGGTTCACCTGTATAATTTGGGAGTTCGGCTTCTTGGGAACGGGGATTGCCCACGTTCCTCATTCGTTGCAGCATCGTGGTGTGTTTGGCAATGTGATAATACTAATGTGAAAATGTTACGTTGCTGGCTTCTGTGAATGTCTCTTTATCTGCTGTAAGCTCCAAACGTGTCGCCACCAATGTTTAGCTGAAACTTTGCAAATATCCCGCTGAGCTCTTCAGGATCATTGCTTATGTAGCCTTATTTTTTCTTTAGAAATTGTAGGTGTGGGTAATTATATGTATTTTTGAAAGCTCTAACTATGCCTCATTTAAACTTCTGCAAACATCTTTGTGAGTCCAATTAAATGCCTGCTGAAGAAAACGATCAAAAAATGAGATGGGGAAACGTGCATTTACCCAGATACAGCTTGCAAGCCAAGCAAAATGTTATGTTAGCCCAACAAATGGGTTATTCAAGCACGGTTCTACCAAGACAAACATAGGAGAGTCGGGGATAAGTGAGTTTTGAAGCAATATGGGATGTGACCCTCTCAAGTTAAGTTATCAGGATTACACAGGTTGAGAAAACACAGCAGATTTAGGGTCCATTGGAAATACCCTGGAAAAATGCAATGTGACCTACATTTTTCAAATATTCCCACAAAACTTAGTTTGGGGTCTGTACTTTACGAGATTCTTCTATTTGCATGTGTTTACTTCAGCTTTGCAAAATAATCAAGCAACAATGAAGCCAGTGTAGCTCGATGAGAGGGAGGGACGTCTTATCGTACTCACATTGAAAAAATTGCCCCTTCCCGAGGAACTTGGCGGCAGGCTGTCTCCTCTGGCCGATACTGTCCAGCCCCAGAAGAGCCCACCCTGCTGGTGCGGCGCTGGCTGCTGGTCCTGCTCCGCGGGGCTGGGCTTGGGTGGCCGCGGGCCCAGGGCCGGGGGGAGCGGCAGGGGCTGTGGGGCCCGGGGGAGCACAGACAGGAGCGGCACAAACGCGGCAGCGGGCTGAATGCCTTAGCTGCGTTGTAGGGAAGGGATTCTGCTGCACTGTGTTTAATTTCCATTTAATTTCCGTCAGAGTTAAAAGTGAAACTCACAGGTAACCGGATTGGGCCCAGTGTGCTTGGCAGTCTGGCTGCTACTGATCAAAAGCAATACTTTGTTTCTAATTTAAGCAGGATTTTTTTAAGTAGTTTAAAACAAGAGGAAACTGTCACATCCTGAGTGACATCCTGTGTGCTGCAGCAACATTCTTGCTGCTAAACGATCAGAATTTCAGCCAAGGGAATAAAATCCAATCCATGGAAAAACGTGCTTTGTGAAAATCCTGTAGTATTGCACAAACTATTTTCTGATGGCAAAATGCAAATCTAAAATCTATATCCAAGAGAACAAAAAGATTAATTAAATTAGCTGTCTGGAGGAAATACTGAGGACACTGAGTTATTGATTGGATTTCGGTAAATTTGTTTTAATATGCTAGATTACGTTTTTAATACTGGAAATGATGGCAGCGTTTCACAGCCCAGTTAATTATTTCTCAAATCTCGTTTTCTCCAAGCCTGCTGACCTGGTACCTGATGTCTGCCGACTGCCGCTGTGCTCTCTGCCTTTCCCATGTAGTGGTGCTCGCAGGGCACCTGTGGCTGCCCCGTGCCACCAGCCACTCCGGCTGCTGCTGGTGTTGGTTCCCGTTTGTTTGCCTTTGCATTGTCCCGGGGGTTTGGGCGAGCCGTTCCCCTTGTGTGTAGGGTCTGACATTGGGGTGTCCAGCAGCGCCGCTGCTTTCCCTCCTGGGGCACAGGGGTTTGACATGAGGTCCCTGCACTGTCCCTGGCCTCTTCCAGGGATAGCAGCAAAATTCCCTCTTTTGCCCAGGGGCTCTTTTGGGTGCCTTTTTGGCATGCCTGGCATGGGGAGAACTGACCGCTGGCTGCCCAACCCTCCTACAGAGGAGAAAGCCAACAGTTTCCTGCCCGTATCCATCTGCAAAAGAGAGCTGTAGGTTTTTTTGCCTGTCCCTGTCATTACGCAGGTGGCACAGTCTCCTGTCCCAGCTGGACGAGCTGTTCATGTCTTTCATTTAGCGCTGTGAGAGGCACTGGGGCGGCACGCAGCCGTCACAGGGAGGTTTGGCCATGGTACTCTGCAGGCTGGGGCTCGGCCACTCTCCCTGCAGTGTGGCAGGCAAGGTGTCCTCCATCACTGTACATCATGGGGAGGGCGGGGGGAGAAGATTGTGGTCCGGGTGGGGGGAAATAGCCCCACAGGGTCCTCGCTGTGACCTGGGGCATCAGCTGCCCAGAGCATCCTTGCACGGATGTGCCCTGGTGGCTGCATGGGGCTTCAGTGGGCTGTGGACACCAGCAGGGGCTGACTTCTGCTATGACACCGAAGGCATTGATTTAAACAATGCTGACTTTAAAACTTCCCTTTTTTTTAAGTACGTTTAGTGTGCTTCACTAGCTCTTTGTTGTGCGGTCCTGCTGGTGGCAACGCGCTGCCTTGCGCTGCAGTGCCCGCGTGCGTGGAGGGGCGAGCGGTTGCGAAGGCTGCGTGAGGAGGGAGAAGTGCTGCGTGAACGTAACTCAGCTCTGCCCGCGGCGGGGGGATTCACTCAGTCTTTGGGGCTTGGAAGTGAAACTTAATGAAGATAGATAAGGTGTGTTGACTCCTCTCCTAGCTAACTTAGCAGTTTTTCAACCCAGATATGTGTTAAGGTATATGTGCTATTGCTGCTGGGAAGGTGGTGGTACAGTTAACTTTTCTGTTTCATACCCAACATTAAAATCACTGTGTGCCTTAAAACACTTGGAGAATGCAATCCAATCTTCCAGAAATATGTTTAATAATACTTTCCATTGAGATAAGAAGAGCAATAAAAGGGAAAGGAAATCACCACCCTTCGGGTGCTCATACCCGTGCTGATAGGTACGCGGGTGGGTGCGTTAGCCCGTAATCGGCGCTGCTGTGTGCCGGCTGGGCTGGCAGCTGATGCTTGCACGGCGGCACGAGTGTGCCAAGGAGCTGCGGTGCCGCGCAGCCCTGGGCACTGTCCTGTCCCTGCCACAGCGCCTGGCTCCGTCCAGGAGCAGTCTGGTTTTGGTGCAGGAAGGAGTGGGTGCTGGAGAGCAACTCAGGGAGATTTCTTAGAGATTGCAACATGGCTGTGTGTGGCTCTTGGTATTTATTTATTTTTGTACATTGAATTAAAAATGTAAATGTTTAGCAGTTCCAGGATGGGGCAGGGAATTGTTGGAAACAAAGTTGCAACTCTGGAAGGGCAATGTTTGTTGTTTTTGAACCCTTCATTTGCTGAAAGCTGGCTCTGTAGAAAGGTCGGGCCAGGTGACCGAGCTGCCCAGCCGGGTGATGTCTAGTCCCCAAACCAGACATTCCATATTAAAAATAAAAAGGTTGAAGCTATGCGTATATATGCATGCATACACATATAGCATGTCTGAAATATTACACTGAATTTAATTCATTTACATATGAATGTGATATCTTCTAGAGCACAACCCAACCTGTAAGTACAGTGTGTTTCTGAGTGCCTGGTGGGAGTGAACACCCAGCTGCATACGCTACAAAAGTGGCACCCTGGTGGTTTAGCACAAGAAATACTAATATTTTGGATATATGTAGCTGTGATGGCAATTATGTTATTTTAAGATATCATGAAGACTTTGACATCTAAACTTGGTTTGGTCCTTCTGTGCACACACTGACTGCAGCCGATGAGCATCTTTGCCCTGTTCTCACCTTGTGTAAGACACGTGGACACGGTGAGTGATGCTGGGGAGGTGGTAACGTCCCATAGGAAGGGATGTTGTGAAGGGTAGGGCTTTCTCCTTGCGTTTGCATATTTACAAGTAGGTCACCAAGACCTCTCTCCAAAAAGCTCCGTTCTTCTCTGTTGTGGTTCTCCCACCCTTTTGCTTGGAACGATGCACCCCAGAACTCCCCGCTCTGCAGGGATGCGCGGGAGGTTGCTCGTGGCAATGTAAGGGTTTCTTGGTGCTGGCACAGCTGGAATTGGCAGCACAAGTGTGGGTGATCTGGAGCTGCTCCTGGGTCACGGGAAGGATCCGGGCTGGTGAACAATTTCCCCAGGATCAGCACGCTGCTCTCTACCAGCCTCTTGCCATTTGGGAGCGGGGCTCATCTTTTCTTCCTGCAATTAGCTCAATTAAGTGTAGAGACAAATCCATGTTTTTCCTCTTAAAAGCTACCTATTTGCCAGATTTTTGTTCTGTAAGGTCTTATTTTTCCTCTCTGCCCTGTGGGACCTTCTCAGCAAACTTTTGTAACGTATGTGTAAGCTATTCTCTGACTTGCTGGTAAATGATTTCATTTTTTTAGCTCTTAAATTTTATTAAATTTAAATTTTTGTTCTCATTTCAGATCATAAAAGTATAAAAGACTACTTTGAAACTGTCTTTTTTGGCAGATTTGAAATAAATTATATTCAATCCCTATTAGGTTAAAAATAAAATAATCTGACTTCATATGTGAATTAGACTCCAAAGATTAGGAAAATGCAGAGTGGCAGGAGGTGATGGCATAAATTGCTGGGGACTAATTCCATGCTATATATTTTAATTTTAAATATTTTTTGAGCATGTGGATTCTATAGCTTGATCAAAGCCGTACATTATTCTTTGTGAATGAAGAGTTAGTGTTAATAGCTGTGGTATAACAAGATGTTTCTAGCTTTTTTTTTGTTCAACAGCCAAGCAAAAATTCTCCTAATATCTTATTACTACAGGAGTTGCAAGCTATTTTTCTTTCTCATTAAATTCTCTGCATTTTTCTACTGTCTCCCAGTGGCAATGTTGAATCTTCTTTTATAAGAGAAGGATCATTATGTATAATCAAGCAATTTAAACAAATGATCTTAGTTCAAGGAGAAGCATACTATAATATGAACTTACTGAAACGAAAAGCTGTTGTTCAAAACACGTCACGCTATTTTAGAGTTATTAGAAGTTCTTATTTTGAATTTGAAAATGACTGTCTGCCAGCAGTTTGGTTGTCCTGTGTCTGTCCCCCATCATCACCGCCCCCCCCCCAATTGCTAACCTATGGTGGTTTGGTGACAGTGTAGCAGTAACAGAGATCAAGGAATATTAATCGGTGATGTTCCAAGTTAGTTTTAAATGAAGTTAATTCGCTGCCTTTGAATAATACAATATTACAAATTCGGCTATGTCAGCACACATGCCATCAAGGGGAAAAATCCGCAGCTAATAAAGCTTCCAGAGGTGTTGCTGCACGTGAAGCCAGTTTGTGGGTGGTGGTTTTCAAGTGGTGTGGACACGAAGCACATGGAAGGTGATGCTTTGCTGCTGCTGAAGCAAAGAGGTTCTTGAGTAGTATCACTGAAGCTACAGGTTTGAGAACGTGGCAGGCTGGCTTCTCTGCATGTACCTGGCACTAGAGGAATAAAACAAACCGATTGGCAAAAGTGTTTTCTGTGGTTGGTCTGTAGCCAACTTCAGCTGTTTGTTCATACATCCATGTGCGGGGCTGGCTGTGGTGGGGGACACGAGGAGTGGGGAAGCTAAAAGGGGGAGACTACGACTGACACATCTTACCGCCTACAGCCGCTCCTGAATGCTCCCCTGCCCTCTTGGTCCTTTCAGAGTGCTGTTCTGTGGGTACCCCGTAAGCATTTGGGTTGTGCAACACTTACCCTGCTGCTGCTGCTTTTGTGACCTGGTTACATCCAGGTAGGTCGGTGATGCTTCTGGTTAGGGCTGAAGCCTTCGCTCTGCGTTCCCGCTAGCTCCAGTAGCCTAAAACCAGACTTTTTAAAGCAGTCTTTTGGTTCAGCTCAGTGGATGGAAGTGTGGTATTTTAGGAAACTGATTTGTGGTTTTGAACAGTATCTATTATGTAAGCACAGCTATGAAAAGAATAACTTTTTTAGACTTTTTTTTACTCTACAGTGCATTAACTTATTCAAAATGCACGTGCTTTTTTTTTTTTGAAAGTCTGTACACTAGTATTTTAAGAGCAGAAGATTCCCCCCACCCACCCAATAAATAAATAAAGGCTTAAGGAGTTAGAGCAAGTGTAAGCTCTTCTGGGTGTCCTGCACTCTGGAAAGACAAACAGAAATGTCCAACCTTAAGTACAATATCCACTGCCTCATTCCCCTGAAACTTGACTGAAAGAGATGATTTTAGTAGTCTGCAAGGCAGAAGACTCCCAAAGGTGAGGGGTACGCAGGTGTGTGTCCCTAGAGCCACTGGGGGAGTAAAGCTGGGCAGGGCACTCTCCCCGCGGTGCCAGCACTGGGAAGCCCCCAGCGTGGCTGGTGGCGAGCTCAAGGCTTTCTGAGTGCAGTCAGATTATGGTGGTTACTTCATTTGTCTACAGTAAAAGTTTTCATCTGCCACTTCCCAGATAGAGACTATCACAAAAACTTGTCTTTTTTTTTTAAAAAAGGCTTTTTTTAGACAAATAACTTGTGTGATGGAGGGGGAAGGATGTCTGCACCCTTATTGATTACAGGGTCGGCTTTCTGTCAGTGGGAAGTTTTACATCCACTTGACTGACGCTCACCTTAACAGCCCATCCCTGAAACCAGTCAGCACTAATACGAAGTGATGGTTTCCCAGAACACGGTGATGTCCATAATGCATACAGAAGGGATGTAGGTAGTCAATCCCCTCTCTACAATATTATTATTTAAAGAGCTCATTTGTCAGTGTGACTCGGAGTTGTTTCTGTACTGATGTATGCGTGGCCAAAGCATGCCTATGTTGAGAAGCACAAATAAATGTGAACTGAGCACGAACATGGCTTTTATTTCCTGCAGGATTTCCATAAGATTGTGTAACTCTAGCAGAAAATCAAGAGAACAGAGAAACCTCATTAACAGGGAAAAATACAAGTATGGATAGGAAATATATTCAGATGTCATAAAAATTTGTAGAGGAACTATGCTTCACTGACCCCTTGGCTACGGGTGAAAGTTTCCTGGGAAAAGACGTTAGTTCAGCTAAGTAACCCTGTTTGCCTCGAGTGTAAATTAATTAGCAGAACACTGTTATAGTGGTTAGATTGGAAGAAAGTTATTTGTTTTGAAAGGTAAGGAGCCTTTGGTGCACTTTCTTTTTCAGTTTGGCTTCGAGGAAGAGACTTGCAGATTATGGGAGGCTGTAATAGAAACAGTTGAAACCTGGGGGCCTTGTCTTGCACACAGCAAAATTACCACCACAACTGCAGTTTGTGTATGAATAATCTCACTCCTGCTTGTTTTCCTGATGTGGGAAGCTTTTTCTGAGTATCACTCCATAATACCTATTGTGGTACCTTTTATTTAGGACAGCAGGGCTATTTTCATTCTTCTTTAAAGTGCTGTTCATGTAGTCCACCAAACTTTAAATGCAAAACTTCATGCAAGTTGTATTTCTTTAGGGAAGCTTCTGTCAATGTACTTGCTTTAGGTGTGTTTGGAAATGTCCACACCCCATTTCCCAGGCTCAGCAGGACTTCTAGGAGACAGGACTTACATTCTTGGCAGCCTTCTTCCTGACAGAGGACCAGAAATCAAAACAAGCAAACAAATATGACAAAGAAATGTTGCAGAACACAAAACACTGATGAGAGCACTTTTCAGAGGAGTAGACACAATGTAATTTGCCTCTAAGTGAAGATGGGTTGAGCTGATGTTATTCCCTGTGGTCCCCATCCATAGAATAGGGATTTTAATAGCTCTGGAGGCAGGTGCAAAAGGGGCAGTAAGAGGGAAGATGAGGGTGCTTGCTGCTGCTGCCCTCTTTGTTTCTACAGATGCTTTCAGAGTTGCTGTCTGGAGCTTTACACTTTTCAGCTGGGCCTTTTCTGTCCAGATGTACTCACCCACACTGGTTTTGGCTGGGACAGAGTTAATTTTCATAGTAGCTCCTGTGGTGCTCTGTTTTGGATTTGTGATGAAAACAGTGCTGATAGCAGGCGGATGTTGTAGCTGGCTCTGAGCAGTGCTTGCACGGAGCCAAGGCCCGTTCAGCTCCTCACCCTGCCCCGCTGGGGTGCACGAGGGGCTGAGGGGACGCAGCCGGGGCCGCTGACCCAGCTGGTCGTGGGGATATCCCATACCAGTGATGTGCTCGGCAATAAAAGTGGGGGAAAAGAAAGGAGAAGGGGGGATGTTGGGAGTGATGGTGTACCCACCCATGTGGTGCAGCCCTGCTCTCCTGGACGTGGTGGAACAGCCGCCTGCCAGCGGGAAGCAGTGCATGAATTCCTTATTGTGCTCCGCTTGCACACGCAGCGTTTGCTTTCCCTGTCAAACTGCCTTTATCTCATCCCACGGGTAGCACCTGCATTTTTGCACAGGGACTGAACAAGTGCGCGCCCCCGGCAGCCGCTACAGCTGCGTGCACTTCCATAAGCATGCACGTGCACAAGGGCACAGCCCGGTAGCATGGGCTGCGAGCCTCCGCGACTGCCCGCAGAGCTCCGCAGGCTGAAAGGCGCGAGCCCTGCTCGGGCTTCAGCTCCGTTATGCGGTTGCGGCGTGCCTGAATATTCACTCGCGGTGGAGAGCGAGATAAGTACGTGTCCCTTCAGCATTTTATGAAACAAAGTAATGCAGATATCTGTAAGTGAGACATGACACGAAGCGTACAGATAGTAAGTTTGGAATAGTTCTGGGAGTTAAGAATTTACATGTCTTTATTAATTATTAGATGTTATTAGTGAGTGACTAAGGAACTGGGAAGCTCTAAGCGTTCTTTTGAAGTAGTGTACCCAAATTAGGCTAAATAAATAAATAAATCTGAAAGTGTCGGGAAATGTCTGCTCTAATGAATTTTCTAAATACACAAATCACACTTATTAAATCAGTGGATCTTTTAGCTGTAAAAATATTATTACTGTTACACGGGGGAAATCCATTCAGAATTATAAAATATTTGGAAACTCTTTCTATGTTTCATTTCAGTAGAAAGGTTGTAAGATTAATATGAATAGAGAAGAGTAGGCTTTGGAATAAAGTTTTTAGAAGCCAGCTTTCCACCTTCTTTGTACGTGTGCCAGTTTTCAATAAGAACTGTGTTCCCTTTTCAGTCTTTTTTAAAACAAACTACGTGTATAACAAGACGTTGAAATTTATTTATGGTATGTTAGCACTAAGGACAGGTTGTTAAGGGGTCATAAAAAATATTAGTTTCCACTTTATGGTGGCCGCGTTGGTTTTTCTTCAAATTAAATTTGACGCTGTGAAGGGATGTATGTGATATATACGACTTTCTCTCCCTCATTGTAATTTCTTTCACCGTAACGCAGCCAGCAAGCCCTGTCTTTCAGGGAGACAGCTCTCCGGTGGAGAACTTCTCCTGGCCGGGGCGACAACTGCCCCACAGGAGGGCAGGGGCAGCGCCCGGGCGGGCCCTGCCGGGGGATCCCGGACGCCCTTCTTGTGGCGCCGGACGAGGTGCTGGATTCCCCGTGTGTGAGCTTTTGGACCTGCTTTCGTCTGCCCCTTTTATCTATATTTCGCCTTATAGTATTTAATTTGTACCAGTTCTGTGTTCCTTCATCAAAATATTGAGTCCTGTGTACAAGAATGACTGACCTTCCTATTAGCATTTAAGAGGCAGTTCAGAAGAGCATATTGTTTTATTATTAAAATACAATTTATGAAACAGAAATGATCATAGATGCAAATTTATACTTTGCACATTTTTTTTCTTAATAAGAATATGTATATCTTCATCTGGGGAGAAAGCAGCATTAAAATGAGAGCGCCTGGGGAGTATTGCCACACACGTGTGCGCGTGCATGCCTGCATGCACAAAGAGCCACAGCGAGCTGTTTGCTGGAGCAGCAAACTCCTACCAACAGCCCCAGAACAGCCGGGTCCCCCTTGTCCCACCGCCGGGCGCGGAGCAGGCGCAGCGGCTGCCTGGCATAGCTTTGCCTTGGGAAACTTGTTTCTTTCTGACTGGGACCAGCACCGAAGGGGAGGGGTGAGGGGAAATAACACCACTTGCCAGATGGGTTTTTCCAAGCCCTCACAGCTCTAATTAACATGGCAGGTCAGGAAAAGCCTCCTCTCTTCCTTTTCCTGTGCTACCTGCTCTGGAAACAAAGCTGACCAGTTTTTAAAAAAAAAAAGTCCAAGTTTGAAGGATTAGCAGTAAAAATCGGTGTATTTCTTTAGGCTGAGGTGCGGAAATCTAGCTGAAGATTTTTTCCAGCTCTGACGAGTAGCACTGGTGCTGGATGGGGTGTCTGGGGGTGGGGGGCAAGATGCTACCAGCACACTTGGTCAGGCAGCAGGGCGAGGGGTGCGGGTGTCCCGGACCCAAACATGCTTCTGAGGAGGGTGAAGGAAGAGGCATCGACCCGCAGGAACAGGGTTATGCAGTTTCCCCTGTCTTTTGTGACCCTGAGGCAGTTGCTGCTGTTGAAGTAGTTTTCTATTCTTCTATCACATGTGCAATGTGAATTGTTGAGACATTAAACCAGAACGCAAGCCTGAGAGCTTGGTAAGAGGGAACTGCGAGGGGCCGGGAGGAGGGCGGGAGGGCAGCCGGCTGGAGTGCACCCCGAGCTACACGTGGTGGGAGGTTCTGCATCGGCTCCTGCCAGGCCCGGGTGAAACCCGCGGTGGGAAAATCCTGAAGTAGGAGCGGTTTACGGGGAGGATGAGCTGAGCTGGGAGGCTTTGCATCCTGGCAGCAGCTCTGTGCTGGAGGAAAAGAACAGGCAGCTTTAGTTACGGAGCTGCACTAAGGTTGGACTGAGCAGAAAACATGCAGGACGGGGTGATGGCAGTCAGCAGCGGCGGGGAGCAGCGCACAGCCCTGGTGGGTGTACCTGGTGGCTGGCACAGTCTCTTGCCAGCAGCGCAGGGGGTGGTGAAAGGAGTTACGGCCCCACTGCCTGTCCGCCAGTCCGAGTCGTCTACTTCTGTTCTCCCCTGGGTTGGTTCCAATTTCGATACGAAAATTCACTTCAATTGATTTCAGAATGTTCTTATTTCTTTGCATTACCAGTCTGTGTTAGACGTGAACCCCCAGCATCCTCACTACCTGCCTCAAGATACGGCCAGCACACATAAATTGTTTTATTAGGTGTCCTGTTTGTAGAGAAATTTTATAGCCTAAAGGTAAAAACAGTGCTTTCCTTTTTTTTTCCCCTCCTCCTCTCTCTCCACTGGAGAAGCAAAACACACAATAGATCTGGTTTGGTGAGACTGCACCTCTCGGTGCAAAGCCCCATTTGTTTGAACTTCGTGGTGCTCTGGTTTCATTCCAAAACTTCGCTTCGTTGTAGCCATTTCTTTGCATTTGAGAAACAAACAAAAGCCAGCAAAAGCCAGCCACAGCTCCAGCTCCGCTGCCTCCCAGCGCACGCCCCGTGTTCTCAGGCGCGCTTTGGTGAGAGCCGGGACTCTGCCCGTGCTCCGCGGTGCCTGGCCGCAAGCGCACGGGGTGGCATTGGCACCAGAGCCTTCGCTGGTGCCACGGCAGCGCCCGTGCTGCAGGGGAAGGCATAAGAAACTGCGGGTACTGGAATAGCAGCTCGGTGTCCGCGCTCGCTGACCTGCCTCTGGTCTGTCCCTCTTCACGCGTTTCTCTCCTATTCAGAGGACTTCGGGGAACCTCAGCCCACTTCTGGCATTCCGGCAGAGTAAGGGATCACTTCACGGATGGCAGAATCAACCCTGGCACTAAAATCCTGGGTTTGAGTTGTAGGTGTGCTAATTCCTCCTTTCTCTGCTCTGTCAAATCAATTACCCCGATTTCAACACGTAAACATTTTTGTCCTCCAACAGCATTCCAGATGGAACAAGAACGTTTAAACTGTTGGTTGCTGAAGTAAAATATATGGTTTTATGAGCGACGTGGGGGACGTCAGATTCACCTGTTTTGTTTCACTTGAGCTTTAAAACGGCTGTTTACTCATAGTAGATCTATTTTTGAAAGAAGGCGCAGACACTATGGTGACAGTTGCCTTAGAAATGCACATAATGAGAGAGGAGCGTGCCCGCAGGCAGCCGGTGCCCGCCTCCCCGCATCCCCGGCCTCGTGAGCTGCCCGCCCGCAGCCCCCTGCCCTGTGCCCATGCTCCCGCCCTGCTGGGGTGGGAGTGGGCAGGGCACCCGTGGGTGCTCCCCTCCATCCGCATCAGAGACGAGTGCGGTGACGGGTCTGGGGGTGAGTTGCTCCCAAATCTATAGAAGCACCCAAACAGGGTGTCTGCGCGTCCACTTCTAAGAACTACCAGCTTGACATATCGTACGTATAAGATGTTGATCCTGAGAGTAAACTGAAACACTGGCTGCATTTTATTACACTGTGCGCTCGTATTTATTTACATAATAGATTTTGATGGGAAATGTATGTCTCTAGTGGAGTCTGCAAATTAGAAACAAAAGCTAAATATGAGCACTGGGAATAAATGTGCCGTGGCCGGTGAGTCAGGTGTGTGGGCTGTGGGAAGGGCAGTGATTAGCCATTATGTATGTCCTGCAGTCTGCCTCCTGCTACAGAGATGAGGTTTTTATTTCAAGTGATCCTGTTACGTGTGCGCAGTTGCATGAAGTTTCACCGTGGTCTTTGAAGACCCAGGCCTGTTAGCTGCGCGCAGATTTACGGTGCGGGTTTAAGCTAATGGATACTTATCAGGCAGGCTGTATTTGGTGATCGTCCATCATTTGCTCATTAAACAGTGTATCTAAGTGATTCTCATTTCCTCCCTGCCATGTCTGGAAAGGAGGAAACTAGACACATTACGATGGAATATTAATGTCCTGGAGGATTTAGCCACCCATAATTAGATCTTCTTTGCATAAACCTGCTAGTGCTACCTTACTTTGTTGTTTGTTTTGTTCTCCTTAATCATCTTCACATCTTTTTCTGTTCCTAAATCTCTTTTCATTGCTTTCCCATTTTTCCTTTGTAATTCTGTTCCATTTGTCTCATCCTTCTTCCTTTTTACACTCCCCCCCCCAACCTATTGAGCATAGCATCCTGGGTTTTCCCCACTCCTCCCTCCTTTGCACAAAAAGGCTGACTTTGCCAGCAAAAACCATGTTCCCTGCCAAGCCCTGTTACTGACTTTGGAGAAAAGCAGCTAGAGAACTTGTGCAAATTTAGGCTCTGAACTAGCTAAATAAGCCATGTCAGTAAGCCCTCTTGTCTTATTCCCTGGCCTGCTGGCCCATGAAAGCACTGATGTATAATGGCTCTATTTAAGGGGGAAAAATGCTGGCCGGGGCTGGGCAGCGAGGACAGACGGAGCTGCTGGGCTTGTCCCCTCTGCCAGCTGAGCGACAGAAAGGTGCTGGCAGCTTCGGGGCTCCTGCAGGGGAAGGATCCTGGGGCAGGGTGTGGGCGAGGGGTAGCGCTGAGGCACCGGCATTCCCCCTCCAGCTGCGAGGTAAGGTGGATGCCCCAGGACACGCTCACCGGCACGTGGTCCCCGAGCCCTGCGAAGCCCCACAGACTGTCCCGTTTCCACGCAGGACGTCGAGCCTCCCCACGCGGTGCCCAGGCAGCGCAGCCCGCTGCACTACTGCTGCATCTAAAAACCAAACTCGGCTGTTTTTAGTGCTCCTTTCCTTCCCTGCTCTTCTGTGCATTTTGTGTGTTCCAGGCTTCTGCCTCGCAGGTGTTACCAGGCGGGGAATCTAGCAGGGAGCACCTAAGCAGGTGGCAGGGAAACTTTAAGCCCAGCCAGGAGGTAACGTGAGCTGGATGGGCTGGCTGGCTTCTCCTCCAAAGCAGCAATTTCCAAACTTTTTTCCTTTCTCCTCCTTGCTGTGTGCAACTGCTAGCTGTGGCAGCAGCCCTGTGGGAGCAGAGGCATCCTGTCCTTTCCTCCTCAGCTTTCCATTCCAGGATTAACCCCACAAGCTGACCTGCACCTTGCCAGTGGACAGGCTCAAATGTGCCTGGAAAATACTCGGCTACCTAAAGGGTAAAGATTGTTAACATCCTGTGTGCTGCTGCCATGCCAAGCAGCTGGAAACTGGTGAATTTCCAGTCCTCCGCCCACAGAGTTTTAAGCATCTTCAGCTCCCTTTGACTTCATTGAAATTGAAGCTGCTCTGCATTTCGCAGGATCAAATCCCGGGTGGGTGGATGGGGCTGCCCTGCCCAGTGCATTGATTTGGGAGCGCGTGACTTCGTGTTAGGGCAGGAACAGAGGAGAGGCCGGGTCGGACAGCACTGAGATGTGCATCTGAAAGAGTGCAGAACCTGAAGATTCGGGAACATCACAGAGCTCTTGCTTGCCAATACCTACAGCTAGGTGAGGGAAAATGTGATTATTGTGCGAGTGGCTTAGGAGGCGGGTCTGCTGCCGGAGCATCCCTCTGGAGGGGGAGCTGTGAATCTTGGCACGTACGTCACAGCTAACGCACAGCCACGGCTGAGACTTCCCTTGGTTTGTCTGAGAGCGGTCTGTTGTGAACAAAATCTGACAAAATCCTCCAGGCTAGAGGGTGGCACCCGTGTCTTTAGCACTCGGGCTCTCTGGTTCGGGGTGTTTCAGCTGGGGTTGCTGGCAGGCCGTGGTGTGGTCCTGTCCAAGTGCAGCTCCTTGCCACAGCCCCCTGGGGACACGTTCCCCCGGCCGCAGGGGACGCAGACGGCCCGTGGTGCTGCAGCGTGCCTCCCGGCCAGTCCTCATGCGACCACGTTTCCTGGCGGTTTAGTTAGCATACCAGGGAGTTTTTGTATTATGGGAAGAATTAAACCAGTCCTTGAAGCCTGTATAATAGGATAAGGGAGCGCACGCGTGCCATCTGAATTGCTGAGGGCTGCTGCTCGCTTGTAAAGCTTGATTGCATCTAGAAATCAACATTTGGTTCAGAAGCGTCTTACTTTGATAAGGTTAACTTCTTTCCTGGGAGTGATAAAGTGTTAAATAAGCACTGTGGCTGTGAATGGAGCGCAGGTAATGGTAGCCCCATAAATAGATGCTCTCGCTCTTGGGGAAACGGATGCTGAATCCTGTCAGAAGTTTCTCTGAGCACAAAGAACCGAAATCTCTGTGCCTGCAGCACTCGTGACCTAGCAATTAAATCAGCATCCTTGGAGAACATCAAAGACAAGCGGGCAAAAAGTAAATATTTGGGGTGTGCAGGAGTGCTGTGCTGCGATGTCACCCCTCGCCCGTGGCTGTGCCGCCCTTGCTCTGGCTTCTGCGCCCAGGTCCCTCGTCCGCTCTGCTCCGGAGGCACGCAGCGAGGCCTCCGCTGCCGGGGAATAGCAGGGGGCAGCAGCAGATGGAAGGGAAAAAAAAAAAGTTGATGGTTTAGATATAGAAATATTACGCTGTGAACATTGGTATGAAGGCTTAGTACTTTGGCTTGGACACTTCCTTGTCCACTTTTTTTGTGTGCACCTGCACGGTGGGTTTGGCACTGGAGGACAGGCATTGCCTCACCATTGGCATGCTGTCTTGCACCTTGGGTACCATTTTGTCGATGATGTGTGGGGCTGGCCAGGGACGAACTTCCATCCTCCAGCTGGATTGGCCCCATGGTACTGAGGGAGTGGGAATCTCCTTACCCAAAACATTTCAGAATGGTCAGGTGGAGGGAGCAGGTCCAGGCGGCAGTAGGAGCATAATTAGCAGCCTCTGTGGTTGCAACCGTGCAGGCACACAACAACGTAATTTGGGGAGAAAACGTGGTGAGTTTGTGGAGAAAAACAGGAATCATCCAACAAAACGCATGTGTAGTGCATCTGTGAACATTCTGACCAAATTTAACATCAGTGACTTTGGGTGGCTTCGTTTTTCAGTGCCCAACATGAAACGCTTCCAAAACTTCATGAAATGCTGAGCATTCACCATTATGTCACCAGGACTGCTTTAAAGCAGTAAAGCTGATACAAGATCTCGGGTTGCTTTGTAAAATCTCAGCTTTCCCTACGAAACCATGCCGGTTCCCTGCAGTGTTTCCAGGCTGCAGGATGCACGGGCCGGCAGCGGGGCTCCGCTGTGCCCACACCCTGCTGGCGCCGAGCGTCGGCAGTGGGGTGTGCGCCTGCGTGCTCGGTGGTGAACCAGCACAGGCGCGGGGGTCTGGTCCCTGGCTTCGGTAACTGTGGTTGTCTGCTGCGTCTCAGAAAGTGTGTTTTCTTGCTAACGAAACAGGAGTTATTTTACTGAGCGATGTATTGTGAAAGTAATCACGTTGAACACTTTGTATCTCTTCACGGGCTTTTTTCTCCATTACTGCTGCTTCAATAGCATCCGCAAAGTGAGTGTTAATGCAAAACGGTCACCCGAGTCAAACTCGATTTCAAGGAGTAATGGCCAAAATATTAAGAAACTGAGGCTTTAACCGAAAAATTAACTGAAGTGAATCACTCTCTGCCTGGTATTATGGACCAAGGGTTGTTCTGCCTCAGTTCTCCGCAGCAAGAGCTGGGAGCCCTTCCAGCTGCAGCCACAAGACCTGTTCCTGACCCACCCTGCCCTCCTGGGGGTCCCCAAGACCAGGGATGCCCCCAGGTGCCCGTCCCCGCAGGGGTGGCCGTGGGACTCCTTGTCCCCTATGTGAGCGTTGCGCACCCGTGCCTTCGACCAGCCCAGGAAAGCTCCAGCTTCCCTGTGAGTCCCGTGACGGCTGCGCACAACCGAGGGCAGGTTGTAGCTGCTGCTGTTTGGGTGTTGAGGTTGATTTTTGGGGAGGAAGAAACCTGTTCTCTGGTCATTTGACTTCTCCGTGGCTTCTGATTGCTGCCACAGCTGAGGTAAAACCACAGTGACACTGGTTCAAACATCGGCTCGTAAAAAACAGTTTATGTCCAGAAGATTAAGGTGGCCAGGGACAAACCTCTCAACTCCGTTTTGTGCCCATGACGGGAAGGGGAGCGGAGGCACAGTGGGACTGAGCACCCTCCCGACGGCCGCACTGCGTGCCTGTGATAAAGCCCGATCTCCCGGTGCTTTGCTCCGGCCTCAGCCACCTTCCCCTCCTTCTCCTTTGTTAAAAACAAATCTTAAAAGAAAATAAAAGAAGGGAATGGCGATGTGAGCAAGAGCCACGGGAAAGCTGCGCCTGCGTCGAGGCCGGAGCGGCTCAGCCCAGCAGCGGCTCCTTGCAGGGAGGTGCGGCGCGGTCGGCTGCCCGGTGGGTCTGCGCGAACCGGGGAGGAACCCGAAACCAGGGCTGCGATGCCATAAAGTGAATTTAAGTGCCGCTGTCTTCACATGTGTGTTCTCTGTTCCCTTTGCAGTCACTAGGGAGCAAAGCAAATTAATGCCAGCAGAGGCAGGCGCAAACCTCTGCACTCATTTAAGGGATCCCTAAAATTGCGGTTTCATTGCTTGCTGGAGCTGGCTGCCCCACAGCAGCTCCAGGACTGGGGCAGTCTCCAGTCACCTAGCCAAGGCGAAAGGCAGTGTGTGGCTGAGACTGCTGATGACCAGCTCTGATCTCATATGCTGCTGCTTGATTATGACGGAATTTATTGCTACTATGTATTTTTAGCAGACTGATTTGTTTTCCACCCCATCCTTCTAGGAGAAAATGTAAAGAAATACGAAAACCCAGCATAAAAATAGTAATATCAAAAACTGTCCAAGCAAACTAGCCAAAAAGCAGTCAAGGATAAAATAAAATTAAACCGTCCACTTACCTGTTTTGATGAGTAAGGTACATGAAGTGTTATTTAGTCTGGGAGCAAAAACCCTCCCAACTTTATGTGGATTTTAATGTTAAAATGAGATGTGTGAGAGTGAAATTGTATGTATGATAATTATATCCAGAGTCTTTCTATTAAGAGATGGGTCAAAATGGAAACAAGATGGTGGTTTACAGAGCGCAAAATGGCAGGTGTGATCCAACCTGCTCTGTCCCTGCCAACGAGTCCTACCGACAATGGCTGCGAGAAGTTCATAGCGTATGGGCTCTTTTTCTTCTGTTGTTCTGGAATTGTCAGACATGGCCTTTATGCTAACGTGGATTTTTTTTTTTTTGGAAAAGAGTAGTTGTGTCTGAGGTAGGAATTTCAGCAGAAGTGGCAAGTGCTCCCCTAGTTAATAAACCTGCAGCCCACCACGCCAGCACTGTGCCCTTCTGTGCAGTGTGTGCTGCTTGTGTGGGCTGAACGTAAAATGGAAATTCATCAAAGCACTGCCGATGTAAGCTATCTCCTCTGTTTCTAATGTCTCATTCATGTCATCAGTGACACCAACCTCACGGAGAAGTTTAAAGGATGCTAGAATTCCTCAAAGGAAAAGAAAAGATGGGGGGGGAAAAAAGCATAAAATCAAGAATCTTGTGATGCAAATGTTGAATAATCAATGTAAATGATCGTTGGCGTAGGTTCCAGGGCTGGGTACACAGGTCCCACCTGATCAATAGTGCCTGTGCTTGAGGCTTTGCAATATGGCTTTGATTTTGGTTGCAGAACTATGTAGAACTTGTATTCAAATCCAGCAGTATTTAGATAAAAGGGCGAGAGGTTGTTCAGTGTGGGGAATAAATACTTTTCATTAGGAAATAAAGACTCGTGATTTAAATTCTTTTGGTGTTGTGGTGACAGAGCAGGCAGACAAAGGTGATCAACTTTTATGATTAAAAAAGAAGAATTTCTGCAGTTACCGTTTTCAAACACATGGTCTGGCAGCAGTGAGGCTGCCACTAACTTCAGTAACAGCAGGATTGGGCTCTCTGCTAGCCTGCCTGTTGTCAGCTGATCTCTTCGTTATTTGTAAGAAAGAAATGAAATTTTATAACTCCTAACAGGCAGGTTATATACACATCGCTTGAGAGTGCTGAGCACCTGGCTCTGACAGCTTTCACATCATCAAGCCTTAAATGTGCTTATTTATGACTGCCATATTACAGCACTTGCTTGACCATTATCATAGTATTTTTTTAAATTCTGAACACAGAAAAGCTATTGGTAATGTGTGTTAATGACATAAGTAAGGCAATTTTCCCTTCATAGGACACTTCTTTACTATGATGTGTTACAGCATGAATTTCAAAAATGACCTCTATACTTGCAATGGCAATTTTGTAGGTGCAACTTGTTGCATATGTGAAAGTTTGTATATTCGCACCCTTAGCAGCTAGGGGTACTTAAACCTCTATTAAAACTTCATGTGAACTTACAGTTACCTGTCCAGGAAGAAGCTGCAGGCAGAAATCCCATAGTATAAAATGTACAGAAAAACTTTTCACTAAACTTCCGCCTTATGAATTATTTTACAGAAAGCAGTAAGTTCTCTTTCAGTCATGCAGAAGTCTGTTAGAACACTTAATGTCGTAGTGGACCTAGTTTTCTGATGGCTTTGCTTTCCAGTTGGTTTGTTTTAACAATCACAACGTATTTTTGTTCTTTTTCAGTTGAAGAGGGCGAATCTTCGGATTTTGCTTTGAACTGGGATTCATCAGTGACTCAATCAGGTAAATATTTTAGGTTCTTCTGATTGCAAAAACTGCCAGAAAGCTGCCAGGCTTTTTACAGAAACTGTATTTTGTATGTCACATTCCTGTCTCAAATCCAAGACTACCCACTGCAACACAATTTTTATATCAGTTCCATATGGTCAATAAAATCTATTACATACAGAGACTAATATACTCTTATCCTCTGGAGGGCCATTCCTCCTTCTTGTGGGCACACTGAAGCGGGTTGCGATTTCTCCAGTATAACCGCTTTGAAGTTTTCTGTAATGGGCACTGTTGCACATTCATTCCAATCTAATTACATAAAAGCAGCTTTAATAGGAATTTTAAACTTCAGTCTCAACTGGAATGTGTGCGTTTCTCCTCTCGGAGGAAATTGGAAAGTACTGTCGGAGCTGGAGGATGAAAGTGGTACATTGCCATGGCAGAAAGATTTAACATTTGAACCAGCTTTTGGTCTTTTTGGTAGTAAGACAAGTTAAACACGAGTCTGGGACGCGCTTATCTGTATTGCACTGAGAACGGGAATAAAAAGGGGCTCAAGGAACGGAATGGGATAAAGCAGGCTTGCGTGTAGCTGCGTGATGTGTATGGGTAATGCAAATGTAAGTGGCAGATCAGTTTGCCCTTAAAGGTAGGGGTAAGTGACTAGCCACATCCCAGTCCCTGTGTGCCACGTGCTGATATTTTTACTGTCTATTATGTCTGTAATGGTTATGAGATTCTCAGGATGCTTTTGACTCTTGAAGCTGATAACTCCACTGCTGTGCCCTCCTTTTGGGATGGGCGAGTATTCTCTGAGAGACTCGGCAGTGGCATGAAAACAGCTCGGAAACCGAGCAGTAATGTGAGAATTAAGTGGTGCTGCCTTCCTGTTCAGCGCGGACTGTCTGGGAGTCACAGGGAGAGCGGCTCGCAGGAGGTTTCTCCTACTGGAGGCAGCACCTGGCCGCTCGTCACGGCACGAGCTGCCTCGGCCTGGTGCTTCGTAGCACGGGTACGTCTTCCTGCGTGCCAGGGCTGTTTTGAGGGACTCGTGTTTTTGCTGTGCTTTGGTGGCCGATCCCGGCAGCACCCTCGGGGCCCCCTCGTGCCTGCAGCTGCTGGTACGGGGGAGCGCGCCCGCTGTCCCGCCTGCCCTGAGTCGTGTTCGGCTCAGCGCCGGCTGAGGACCGAAGCAGCAACAGCATCAGTCATTTCTGTGCAGAGTGGGAGTTAATTTGGGATTTGTGGACGGCAGCAGTGACTACGCTGTAGGTAACGAAGCCTGTAAGAGGCTTTTCCCAAATTAGTTGGGTCTCCTACACTTTTCTTCATTTACTCCTGTAATTATAGTCCTCATTCAAGGTGTCAAACGTGGAGTAAAATGTTTTGCGTGTGTGATTTACGGCAGCTTAAAGAAAACGTGTGCTAATTGGTGGGTTTTCCTTTCAATACGTTCAGTAGGTACAGGCTGCAGCCTTACACGCGTATAAAGGTACGGTACGCAATCCCGTAAGTGCAGGGGACAGTGCAGGGGGCAGAGGCTGCAGGCTGGAGCACGGCTGAGGAACGACGCAGAAAAGCATGAAAAGCCACAGTACGTAGCGGTGTCGCGCGGCAGTGCCTCGCTCGTGTGGTGTGCCTCCCCGGCTACAGTCAGTAACTGAAACCAGCCCCCGGCCCCAGCCTGCGAGACTTTCATTATGCTCTTTTATGATCTTCCTGTTTGCATTAGCTCCAGTAGGGTGATGTCGAACTTCAATAACGGGTGAAAAAACACGCTTCAACTTCTCCTTTCATGCCCCTTCCTTCCCCAGCTCCAAATGACAAGACTGCCTCCCCTGCTTAACCCCCCAGCAGAAAAAAAAAAATTAAAAGGCCAAAAAACGGACTTGTTAACTCCAAAACAGTTGCCAGATGTTTCAAATTAACATATTTCTCTGCCTTCTTCTCCTGCGCGTGTTTGTACATCTCTGTGTGTGTGCAAATGCATACAAAGCGACTTCTGAACAGTTCTGCTGCTGCTGTGCTCGGCTGCTGCCGGCGCTGGGTGAGCCACGGCGGCGAGCATGGGGCAGCGCGTGGGAGCCGCGGCCAGGTAGTGCCATTCGTAGCGTTCTCTTTTGATGCTAGCAGATTATTTAGATAGGTGCAGCTGTGGGGAGAAAAAGCACTTTTACTTACTTTGTTCACCCAACCAGTGCAAGCTATGCTGGAAATTTTCTCGGTGAGGCAAGGCTGAGTGCCCAGGCGCGGGCTCGTCCGCGTAGCTGTGGAGCGAGGGGGCTGCCGGGGGAGATGTGGCGATGGGCACGCTGCGCGGGGGACCGGGCTGGGCTGTGGCTTGGCCCGGGCATGGTCCCTATTTGCCATGGCAGGGCACGTCAGCCAGGCTGCCTCCTGGCTTCCCTGCTCCCTGCTGGGAGAACCTGCCAGGGTGAAACCATCGCAGCAGCCCAGCCTGCGGAAAGGTGGCCCTGAGGAATTTAAGTACTTCGAATAAGACTGGAAATAGTTTTTAGGATTTTCTTATCATGGCAACTTAAAGGCTGCATGACCCAAAGAATTGGGAGAATGCATAAGGAAGCAGAGATTGTGCACGCCAGCCCTGTTTACGAGGGGCATGCTGCAAACTTCCTTCCTCTTCCGTTCTCGTCACCGTTTTTCCTTAATGCAAAAAGAAGAAAAGCTCTTCCTTTCCTCTCACCCTGGGGACCTAGAATGCTGTTGGACAGCCCACCACCAGTGCTCGCTGCTTGTGGCAGGTCTGGCTCCTGTCCCAGCAGAGAGGCGGGGTCCCCCCTCCCCTGC
>VXAL01000415.1:309255-347788 GCA_013399475.1 Chauna torquata | reverse complement strand
TGGGCACCCCCGACCACAAAACTCCGAACCCCCCCCCCCCCCCCCATTCTTGAGGTAACTGGAGGTATCTTTGTATGCAGCTACGAGCTGCGATACCAGTCGAGGCAGGGTTTGGGGAACAGGGACGGTGGCCTGCCGCAGGCGCTGGGGACAAGTGGCACTGCTGCTCCTGGGCGTGCGAGGGCACCTCGCAGCGCCAGCGATGGGAGGGCCCCTGCAGCACTGGTGCTGAGCTGTGCGTGAGCACGCGACACGAGCGTTGTTCTGCTGTAACATGACAGACGTCATGAAAATCAAGGGCAGGCTGTTACCCTCCGTTAGCTCCAGGCCCCCATTCCCATCACAGTGCTCGCTGCAGTGGCCGTGTGTAGGGGACAGGTTAGCAAAGCGTGGCACAGGCAAAAACGTTTTAGGACACAGGCATTTGATGTTTTGTCAGTAAGAGTTCTCTTATGTACTTGCTTTGTCCAGGTTGCTACTTCAGAGTTTTAATTGCCTTCTGCAATTTCTTTTAAAGTTTTTCTCCTTTAAGGGAAGGGGGGGGAAGGGGAAGCAGCAGCTTTTGAGAAATGAACCACAAAACAAAAACAAAAAACCCCAGCCTGTGGTCAATCCTCTCCCCTCTCTTCCGCTTTGCATGACGTCTCCCAGCTATGTAAATCTCGACTTTCACTTGGTGCCTCAGCGGAGGCACACCTTTATGCTGCCTGCGGGCCATCAGAGCCTGCGTGAGGGTGAGGGAGCCACTGGTGTCCCTCAGCCTTCCCCCACTGCCCGGGGCTTGTCCACCGCACATGACCTGGTGCCACCAGGGCCACCTTCCTGGTGGGTCCCTGTCCCTGTCATGCCCAGGGCTGCCCCTGTCTGCTCCCGCAGAGCCCCCGCTGCTGTTGGGCAAGGTCCAGAGCTTGCCTGCCACTGCTCCCAGCTCTCTCACTACTTCTACGTCTGTAGTCTCCTTTAACTTATAAATGGCAGAATGCTGGAAAAAACCTGCAGACAGCCCCCCAAAATGAAATTCCGGGATCTGTCGCTGTTGCAGAACATTGAGAAGGTCAGTAACGACTCAGCGAGCATTAAAAACCTATTAGCTTGCAGGTACTCTGGAATCGCCCGTCCTGAGCACCTTTACAAGCTCGGACATCTTCTAAAAGCTGATTTCATTGGTAAATCAATACTACAGCATTCTGACTGCAGTACGTAAGGATTTCCAGAGAAATAAACCCTTGAACTGTATTAGCAAAGAACATAAGAGACTTTGTTGCATATTCTTTTCAATCTAATATGAAAGGTTTGATCTCAACTGATGGATTTTCTTATGTTGGTTGTAAAAGCAACATCCTTACCTCTGCGTGGACCTGCAGCGTGTAGCCCAGCCAGTACAGGCTGAGGTTCTCAAAATTTTAAATATCTGCTGTGGAATCAGCCAAGCCCCAGATAGATGCAAAGTAGAGATAAAGCTGAGGGGGTCTGCAGCCCCGGCTGGCTGCAGCCCCCTCCCTCCCCGGGGATGCGCGAGGCGGTGGCTGTCTCGTGGCCCTCTCAGGACGTGCTGTCCGGCCCCGCGGTGGCATGGGCTCAGTCCCTGTTCTGCCTGGTGGGAAGGGCGCACGCAGTGACCTGGTGGAGGGGCCCCATCCGCTACCCTACGAGTGTGCAGCTCCTCTGGACCTGTGCTGGGGAGGTGGCGCTGAGCCCGCCCGTCACACGGAGGGGCCAGGAAGTCAGACTTCCCACCCGTCCTTTCTCTACCACCCCAGAGCCAAAGAGGCCTCTCGGTTTGGACTTTTGAGCCACGCTTACCCACTTACATGCACTGGTTGCTAAATCTCACTGCCTTTCCATGTGCTTGCCCAAGAAGATGACACTTTAAGCCTTAGAACTGTTCCATAGGGGTTTAAAATCGTTTGTTCCTAGTAGAGCTTTTGTTTTCCTTGGTAACATCTGTTTTTTTTATCATGTGACATTGTATGTCCTTTCAGAAGAGAAGAAATTTTTAATTCTCCTTTCCTAATCATAGAATTTAATTTTTAACTTCAGTTCTTTACTTGTAAGTACTAATTTATTTATTTATTAAGTAGTTTTGATAGTATTTCCTCAAACAGAAAGTGAAGTGATGGAAAGTATGTGATGCTCAGCTAGTGTGGTCATGGGAGCCTGGTGAGCATCTAAGACAGATATAAGATTGTTGGAACCAAGGTAATATTAAAAAATAATGAGTAATTGTAAACCGTGCCAGATCTCTCTGCTGTTGGAGCTCATGGCACAACCCTGCGCCCGCAGGTGGGAGCTGTCTGGGAGCGTGTGGTGGGAACAGGGACGTCTGGTGGCAGGAGGAGCTGTGTTGGCTGGAGCAATGGGGTCCCCACGATCCGATCCGCATCCCGTGCCTGCAGCATCTCCAGGGACAGGAGGCACAAAAACCAAAGCTCCGCCAGCAGAGCCCATGGGCTGTGGGGAACGGCCGTCCCGGGAGTTGGCTGGGGCATCCGTGGTGGTGTGGTGCCGTAGGTGCTGGTGGCCTGGCTGGGAGGGAACCTCCCACAAGGAGGAGCAGTCCTCAGATGTGAATGCAGCACGAGTGGCGGTATTTAAACTAGAAGCACACACCTGTGTATTATGGCATCTCCTAGAAAATACTATTAAAAATGTTAATTGGGAAAATTATAGCGATAGCACAGAGGAGGAGAATTAATTTCCATGGTAAAGGAGGGGAGGAAAGAAAAGCTTGTTTGGAAGTGAGCTATGGAGTGCTCCCCCTACCCCTCACCCACCCTTTCACTTGAAAACAAATCTGCGTAAGAAAAGCCGAGCAAGCGTGGTGTATCGGTGTATCCTCGTTAGCGTTGCTGGACTTCCCGGTACTGAACGCCAGGCTCCTGAAGCGCTGCAGGTGATATCTGGAAAGGGGTGGATTTCCCTGCTCAGACGTGCGATGCTGGCAGAGCTGCCCTCGGCACCGCTGTTTGCCGCGGGAGCCTGCGGTCGGGACTGCTTATGGACAGTGAGCTCCTCGGCTTGATCTCTGAGGCCCTGAGCTCAGCGTGTCCGCTGGCGCGGGGCCCGCGGGCTGGGCGATGTTCGCGTGGGCCTGCTGGCAGGGTGTCCTGCCCGGGACCAGGGCCTTCCTGGGCCCTCGTCCCATGCTCGCGTCCGGGTCCCTGCGGGAACGGCCATCCCGGTGGGAGGCTGACCAGGAGCAGGGTGTAGCCTAGTGCCTTCTTGTCCTCTTCTCTTCTTCCTTCCTGTGCTCTTCTCCGCTGATGCTACCTTGTCGTCAATTGCTGCACAAGCACAGGGATGTGCTTAGATGAACATTTTCTGTGTTTTTAGATGAAAATTATATCTGTTGTTTACAATAGCCCTCAGGGGCATAACTAGCAGTAATAGGCTAAAGTAGAGCAAAGGAGATCCTGGGCTGAATATCAAGAAACATTTCCCAGTAGTGAGATCTAATAGGCTCTGGTATTATCTCCCATCACTTCAGTCATTTTCAAGCCGGACTGGACAAAGCGCATGAAAATATACTGTAGGAGCAGCCTTACGTTGCTGAGGGATGGATAAGATCACCTGATAAGTCCCTCTCATTTCTAATTTATCCAGCTCTGCCACACTCTGGATTTGCTAATATCCTGCAGATTTGGTGACAGATGCAGACTGAATGCTCTGGCAAATCATGCTTTCTAGAGCTTATTCTAGTAAATCACTTCTATGTAGGATCTCGAGGCACTTTACAAATGCTAATTAAGCCTCCCAACCGAGCAGAAAGTGTTCCTAGTGCCCCATGCCCATGCGGCTTTGCCTCCGCATCATGCACTGCGCCGCGGGTCATGCTGCCTGGGCTGCGGCTCTGGGACTTGCTCGGAGTCGCTTTGCAGGACCAAAGTGCGACAGATCCCAGCCTGCTTCAGTAGGGGTGAGAGACGCGCGGCCATGCGGCTCCAGGAAGGGGTTGCGATGGGTTTTTACTGTTGTGGAGGCAGACAGCTGAAGGGTTGAAGGAAAGTCTCCCAGTGAACAATTTCTTTGGTTTTTACAGGAAACTCCTGCGCTCCTCTGACTAATTCCACGTTGCAGTTGTAACGGGTAGCTCAAAGCCCCCAGCCTGAATAAATGTAAAACAGGAATGACAGAATGTATTATATTGGCCTGTGCTTCAAGAAGAAAAATCAATACAAAAATAATGCCGCAGTGGTGGATCCCCACTAATCATTCTTCTTGAGAATAAAGCAAATTGTGCCAGTCATCAGAATGGGATTTTATAAACAAGGTTGTAAAAGAAGGAAAACACATGGAATAAACAAACTGCTGCTCTGTTTTCTGGGCTGGGTAAGGACATTGATATGGAACTCTGCAGTGAAGAACTGCATGAAATTTGTGGTGCTCTGCCCAAATAATCCTTGCTTATTCAGTACAGGAGACTAGAATCATTTGGGTTGGAAGGGACCTCTAGTGGGTCTAGTTCTACATTGACCTGCCTTGTAAATGTTTCAGTAACCGCTTCCTCTGTATTTTGGGTTAAATTACCTTTAACCATTAAGTTTATTATAGAGCAAGAGTATAAATATGGTTATTGTAGTGTAAGGATGTGCAGAAAACAGAAAAATAAGGCCAAAGACTCATGAAAAAAAAATTTTTAAAGCCAATATATCCTGAAATTTCCCATATTAGAAGATACATTTGCATTTCTGTCACTCAGTGTCTAAAGCAGCCTTTTCAGGACTGGCTACAAGGAATTACGATGTCACTGTCAAAATAAAGCGAGCTCATCTCATAATCTGATATTTGTTGTCTATAAATTCAAATGAGAAAACTGCTAAATGGGAGCACTTATAATGAGATTTGAGATGCCCTATGGCTCTCACTTGGAGACAAGCGACCTTTGTCTTGCTGGGGCCGAGTGGCGGCGTGGCGAAGGCGCACCAGATGCGTGCAGAGATCGGCCGGCCGGCTGGGGTGCGCGTGGAAGAGGTGCTCGGCCCGCCTTGCTCTCTGTATTCCTGAATTCACCACGGCTGGGACCAGAGCGCCTGCGTGTCTGCCTGTGTCACCAGCCGGGCCTCCTTCCTCCGTTGGATGGCTTTGGCATTCATTAGTAGGAGTTATTAGACAGTTGCAAAACGCTAAAGAGAGAGGAAAAAGCCCACGCGCTTTGCTTGGAAGCGCTGTCTGTGCTGCATAGAGCTCTGACAAGATCAAGCCTCTAATTAAATTATCTGGCATGTGGACAATTCTGTTGCGAGATCTGCTGAGCTAATGCGTAGCCGTTAGCTAGTACAGGCACCAAATCAGAAGTACCAAGGAGACAATTTGCGTCGGGCTGCAGCCTGCTTTAAAAAATTCTGGTGAGTTGTGAAGCCTGTAACATTAATTGCCAGTTAGCACATTGTAATTGCTGTAATTATTTGCAAGTACAATGATGTAAGGGACTTAACATTGTACTGTTCTTACCACTTCATGTGCTGGTGATCCACCAAATCCTCCACTCGGTGATGCTGGGCACTTTGAGAGCTGGACAGCCCCTGGCAGCCCGCTCCCACCGGCAGGCTCGCCGTGCTGCGCAGCGTCCGTGCCGCGGAGCAGGGCTGTCTCAAGTCGCAGCTGGAAAAGCACCGAGGCAGCGAGCGGCGGCCTCGGCCGCTGACCGGGAGCCTGCGGGCGGCATGGCCCGGCTGGGGGAGCCCCGCACCGCCCGCCAGCCTGTCGCCTCCCGCCCCGCTGCCAAAGTGGGCCAGCAGCTCCTCCGGGTGGGATTAGAGGGACGTGTAATAGATTAGAGATCAAAAATGTTAATTAAGAAATGGTCTCTTCTAATAAGATGCCTTCAAGGGCACGGCACCAAAAATGAGGAAATATCTCATTTTGGCAACAGTGCTGGGGCTGTAATGAGGGTGGGGTGCAGGGTAAGGGGGCAAGGACCAGAGGCCTCCTGCTAAAGGCATCTCCTTCAGAAGGAGAAAGTCAGTTAGCAATAAAATCATAAATATAACAGTCAGAAAGGCGTTACTTGAATGCTAACCAACAGCACGTGGATTAGATGTACGTACTTCAGCCTGATGTTCTCTCCAGGATATATCGGCACTTTGTGACCGATGAAGGTGGACAACCCCAGCTTATTGGTATTTAAGCTGCAGTAGGGCTATCTGGCTGAAAATAACCGCTTCTGTTGGAAACTTTGCTACATTTGAAGTGAATCTGTGCAATGTGTTTTCCTGAGTTAACTGTCGAGATATGGAAAGTCTGCACCCTCACTGCTGGCGTCAGACTCTTAGGCACTGTATTTGGGAGAAGCACTTACTGCTCTGCAGAAGAGTGAAGAGGCACAGCACGGAGCTCTCGTGTCCTGGGCTTCTGCAGAGGGGAGAAGTTTCTATTTTACAAGTAAACTGATGTGCGAGTGTTACTTTTGTGTTTAAAACCCAAACTGTGCTTTTGAGGGCTAAGATGCAGATTGAGGTTATTAAGAAAACATTATTTCTTAAACTTTAGCATTCTAGTTGTGACTCTGTTATTAGATTTTCTCCTAGTAAACTCGTCAAAGATCCAAAAAGGAAAAAACAGATGTTTAACAGCACTTTCCCTTGTGGTGATGGGATTTCACGTCCAGCTTCACCCCACGCGTCCCCCTCCAAACACCTCAATGCCGAAAGCCGCAGTATCTCTTCAGCGAGTTATTTGCTAGCACAAAATGGAGGGACCCTGTAGGCAAATTTCTTCCCTCTCAGTTGGGAGCTTTCGTTCGGATCAAGAAAGCCACCGGCACAGCAAGGCTCTCTGCACAGCCTGTGTATGTTTTAGGGCTCTGGCTGTTGTTTGAGCCAAACTAGAGAGAATTTTCCATTTGCTAGAAATACCATGGGCAGGCACTATCTGTCAGCGTGCGTGTGCAACGAGCTGGGACTCGACTAAAGCAGCTTGGCAGAAAAAAGCCCTCTGACAATGGCCTGAAATTCAGATTTGTTGCTGTAGCCGTGTGTATTTTATCTTCATCTGTTGCGTGAGTCTCTAACAGAAGCGTGCATTTGGAGCAGAGGTTGGTTTTCCCCGCTCCTTGTTTAATTGAGAAGGGGCTCGGAGCCGTGGGGCTGGGCACGGTGTGACGAGCGCTCGGTGGTGGTGTTCAGCTCGGGTCGCGGCTGTCGGCTGCTCTCGGTTCAAATGACACCAAATTCCCGTGCCCTGCTTTTGTCAGAAAAGTGAGTGCAAGTGGATGTTTCCATTCACAGAAAGAAAATCGGGGACCTACTTCATATCCAAAGACTTAAATCAGATCTTTTCGCAGTTCATAAATATACCGTTTTGATGGGATGATTAGTTCCATCTTTACTTGATTTCACTTATGGTTGTTTTTAAAAGAAATGTGTGATTCAGGCCTGAATTAGCCTTCCCCCAAGAAGGGCTACATCAAGCCTTTTTTGCTGGCACATCAAGGGCTTATCGAGCGTAGCAACAGGAAGATCGTTTCGTTTTTCCCTATTATGAAGTTCCCTTAAAAGTCCTGAAGCCATCTTCTATGGGGCAGTTTTGAAGATGCTGTTCTGAACTGAAGTTTTCCTCCAAGTAATTTTGAAAATTAATACTCAAAAAAGCTGTCGGTAGGCTGTCATTGTTCTTTCAGCAGCAATAGGGAATGCTTCAGTTTTACATTGTTCGTTTAATCAAGGGGGTTGTATTTGCAGAAATATAGTCAGTTTGCAGTGCTGTCATTAATTTGTACAGAATGTGCGTACCATATAGAAATTGAAAAACTGGAATTTAAACTTTGGTAGTAGTTCATGTTGGGCTGTTTGTGTTTAGCACACAAGTCCAGATGGCCATTTATTCTGTTAAACGAATGAGAAATGTTCTGTGTAAAAAGTATTTGGCTCCTCTGCTTTGATCATATTAAACAAAATACATTTATTGCCAAATTTCCACAGTAGCATCCAGAAAGCATATACAAAATCAGTAGGGTTAAGCAGGTATAACCAAGAGCAGCATTTGGTCTATAATCTCATGGAAAAAAAGGGTTGTACAAAAAAAAAATGTACCTTTTCTGAAAAAGGTGAATTTCAGGCGGAGATCTTGCACAAGTTAGCTAACAGCCAGGTTGGTAAAACATTTTCTGGAAGGATGTTGCAGATATCTACATTTTTTCTTCTTTATATATTGTGTGTTCAGACAGCTGCAGTGTTGGAGACATGAGGAATATCACCTCTGCAAATGCTCTTTGCATCTTCGGGCTTGTGTTTTGACAAGCAAGTACAGATGCTTCTGTATAGCAGAATTAAATTATGTTCCATTTTCCACCCTTACTTCCAAAAAGACATCTAAGCAGATGATATGTGGGGCTTGGCATTTATGGTGTTCCGTGTGTGAAATTGAAATAAGAATTGGTGTTGCTGTTCCTCCAAAATAGTTTACAAAAATTGGTGAGTTCTTAAGGCTTTTTTATATATGGAGGTTGTAAACCTGTTGTATTTTAAATGTCTTTTTGATTTGCAAAGAAATCCACAGATACACCACATGTACCCGAAGCATTGCAGAGCCATCAGTGAACTATTAAATGAGAAAACACATCATAAGAGTTAAGTGATTTTTAGCTTGATACCATAATGAAATATTTCCAAACCGTATCTGGTTAATGAAGGTTGTGGCCAGACTGCATAATTGGCTGAGAACGTAGGAAGCAGAAGCGCTTTAAAAACAGGCTTCTAGCTGTGTTAGCTGTAAATTGGGTGGGAGGATCAATAAAATAAAATAAATATAAATCCTGTGCCTTAGCCAGGGGGCTCTGGGAGCGGGGCAGAGCTCCCCTCGGGGCATGCTCTGCGGGAGCGCCTGATGGGTGCTTCCTGTGCAGGGAGATGGACGCTTCACGTGCAGGGAGATGGGCAAGACCCAAGTGCGTTGCGTTTTGCTGTAGGAAAACCAGTTTTGTAGGATGAAGTTCTCAAGTGTCTTTTTTCCTTAGCTGTCAGCAACTAAAATGCAAATTCAGCAACTTCAGGAGCAAAACTGGGGCTGGGCCCATGCAAAGAAATGTCCCTTTTTAAAATGGTTAATTTGTTATTATTATTGCTTTTTTACCTAGTGCAAAGTACAGAGGGAATGGGGCTGCTAAAGAGCATATCAACTAAATTAGGGTTAATTAGAAGTTCTCCCAAATAGCTGGTGCTTCATCAGCAACAGAGCAGCATGTAAATAAATCTAATTTCTCTCCAACTAAACTCTTCACAGCCTTAATTACAACCGCAACGATCTGCCCTCCTTCTTCTTTCATTAGTGGGAGGGGGTCCTGACTGGCTCTGTCTGGTGAGCGTTGCCTTTCCCAGGTGTCCCTCGGGGCCGAGGAGAAGCGGAGGAGCTTGCAGCATCTCCAGAAGAGCCGAGTTAAGGTTGTTTGTAAGAAACCTGAGAAGCAGAAAGCTCCAATGGAAAGACAAAAAGATCACTATATTCTGGAGAGACTTGTGTTAGTTACGTAAAGTATTTCCAACATTTGGGCTATCGGCCATCTTAATTTCTTCCCTTTATTACTCGTTTGCTACCAACAATCCCGACTTCAGGATTTATCTGTCCGTTTTTGGCTCTCACCACGCGCTGCTGTGCCAGCAGGTCCGAGAGCTCTGCCCACCGCCGGTGCTGCGTCCCCCACTCTGACGCTCGAGGCCGAAGCAGAGGAGCGGATGAGAGGGACCAGACTCAAGTTGTCGTGGCTCCAACTCTCTTAAACATCATTTCGCGCTTCCTTTGCCATGTACGGCTAGTCGATGGAGTGCAGGAAGATGTTAGGAGAGGAAGTGTTACCACTATTAAGAAGATTGCCACACAAGGACTGGCGCAGCTAACTCCTTATTGCCGAGATAAACAGCTGAAAGCCTCTGGTCAGAAATCAGTTATTGCTGGGAAAGTACAAATGTGCTCTGCTGAGGGCTCATCCAGAGGGATTAGTTCTTCGTTGGGTGCTGGGTTCACTAGCCTCTCTGAGGTTCCTTTATTTTCTTTTATTAAAGCTGGTGCGTTCCTTATTACGCGGTGTCACGTTTCAGCTGATCCCAAATTAATAAATGAGCAGCAGCAGAATAGCATGCAGCACAACTCTAACAGCATGAGCCGCACAGAAGTATATTTCACTTAGCTCAAATTTAAATACTCTACTTTGCTCGATTTAATTACGTGAAATTACTGAATTAATGGCTTTGTCAAGTGAAACGTGTAGGACTTCAGAGTTCCGTATTAAGAAAGAAATTAGAAAGGAAATTTGCGGTACGTTTAATTCTTGCACGCGAGCTCGTGTTAAGCACAAACTGGAATATCTCTGAGCCCGCCATCCTGAATCACGTGGTGCTCCCAAACTGGGAAGAGAGGAGCAAAGGGCAGGAAGGCTCCCGGGTCCCGCCGCTGCTGCAGTCTCACTGCTGGCCCGGCACCCCTGCGGGCAGCGGAGGCGCGTGCCCGTGGAGCAGAGCCCGGCCACGGAGAAGCTGCGTGCCCAGTCCGAAGCTTCTCTAGTGGCTCGGCCACCTGATACCAGCCCGTCCCCGCGCCACACGGCGCGAGCACGCAGGCTTTCTTCTCTGGCTGGCATCAAAACCTTGTTAAGTAAGTTAATGCATGTGCAAAGAGGGAAGCGGAGTTCTTCACTGCGGTCTAAACGCCTACATCAGGACGTCTTGCCCGGCCCGACACGGCCATGCAGATGCTTCTGGAGCTGTTTAAGCACGTAGGTGCCTACCTCGCATTAATTTTCAGTTTCATAGTTGTTGTGGTTTTTTTGTTTGTTTTGTTTTTTTGGTACAGTCCATTGCCAGGCAGCAGGTATTTGGCTCCTAAATCACTTGGGCTGCAAACCAGATTTGTAGAGAGAAAGTAAGCAAGCTTTTTTCTCCACAACGTGACCTGGTATTTGATCATACCACGAGATGATGGTCCTGGCCCACACCCCGCACCCCAGCTGCAATTAGGAGCTTTCCTGAGGAAGCCAGCTCCTGACCGCAGAGACCTCTCGGGTCTTTGTTCCCAGTTTTGAGGACTTGCAGGCAGGGTAGCTCACCAAAGTGTATTTTTCTTCCTGCACCAATGTATTTTTCCCTCTGTAGCTCCACCTTTTCTTTCCCCTTTGCATGGATTGCATCTCTGGCTGGCTGGCAGCTGGCCGAGTGCTGCAGCTCTTTCGCTCTGTCACAATGTTTTGCTTTTTTGTAGATATGACGATGAAAAAATGAAACGATGAATACAGACGCTACATGTAGGATCCTATAGGTTGTGAAGGACGTCCTCTTCAGGATAGTTTTTACACAAATCTGTATCTTCAGCATGGGAAAAGGGAAAAGCGCTCTTTGGGCGGGAATGTTTTCAGGGCGGTCATGGGGCCCTGGCTGGGCTCTCCTGCTGCTGCCTGACCGTGCTGCCTGCGCCTCGAGGAGGGGATCTCTGGTGGCCAGACCTCGAGTGCAGGAGGGACAATTTGTGGGCCTGGTCCTTCATGGGAAAATATAAAAGAATTTAAATTTTGAATTGGGCTAGTGGGATTCAAACACTGACGTACATGGTCACGTTTGTCACTTACGGCAATTACATCTTCTGTAATTTTTCTGTCTTTAAGAATCAACGTGTTTATTTGGATCAGAAGTTCCAGCAGCTGGTATTCCGAGCAGAACCGGTCAATACTTTTTTTTTCCCCATTTGATGTGCAGCTGCAATAACAAGCCACATGTGAATTTTATTAAGCCTTCCAAATTTTCTGTCTGTTCAGGGAGCTATACATTTAAGATTTACAGATATGTGGCTTCACCTTAAAGTTAAAAAAGGCTTTGTCATGACTACATGACTATGAATTACAAGGTGATGAAGATGTCCTGTGTTAAGCGTGAGCAGGATTCCATGGAACTGCTGGAAACTGGACGCTTGTTTTCAGCAGAGTCTTGAACAATATTAAAGTTGAGTTCACTATTAAAATATGCATTTCAGTAGATAAAATTAAAGTGCTGTTTCTGTGCTGAAAACTTGCATGGATTTTGCTGTATTATGACAGTCAGTACTATCTAACAGTTGCATGCCAAAGAGTTAAGTACATTTTTATGAAGAAGTGCACTTCCCTTTGAAGTTAATACTTTCTGCACGCTAATTTCCTCATGCATATACATTAATTTTAAATCAGTTTTGATTTGAACCTCATTATCTGAGCTGAGGATGGAAGTTACTCCTGTTCAGATGCATCTTAAGTCTTTAGGAGTGGACAACATCGTGCTTTCAGATGTAGACCGTCCATGGCACGACAATTGCATGTCTTGAGTAAATAGATAAGAGTTTTCCGCACACGGTAGACAAGAAGTTTGGAGAGCTATGTGCAAACGTAGTCCGCTTTGAGTGCCGCAGAGGTCCACGAAGCAGATTGTTCTTTGACATCAGACAACGGGCGAGGTGTTGATGTTGCGAGAAGGCAGTGGGTGCCGCTCTCTGCGGCACGCAGTTTGGGACAGGGAATCTCTGAGCAGATCGAGCAGAACCAAGGCGCGGTGGGAAGGGGATGCCCCTTCCAGGACCCTGAGTTTTTGCTTTAATAACACTGAGAGGTGCTTGGAAGAAATTCCCCACCCTGAAGTTTGCAGAGTGCCTGTGCACAGCTGTGTGCGGGGACTGGGATCAATAATCCAGTAGCGTCTCAGAGTCAGATACTATTTCGGTAATTAAACATTTGGCACAGCCCGGGCTGCTCGGCTCTCTTCCTCTCGTTGCATTCTTTAAAATTCACTTACAATGCTTTTTGTGGCAGGGAAGTATTTACATCCCACATTTATAATGTTAAACCAGTTGCCAAACACTGAAGAGCTGATAAACACTATGTGCTGTTAACACTGTAAAGTACAATCCCACTGCTACTTGCATGCAAATAAATAATAATAACTTAGCTGGTTGTCCACTTTTCGGTGTATAAATGCATTTGTCGCGTAGCATAGTGACATCTAAATCATTTTAGTAAAAGCATTAGAAAGGCTGAAATATTACCTGCAGGTACGATTAAGAGTAAATTTTACTCTTTGGTGTTGTTTTTTTGATTTTCATGTCTGATTATTTTTTAACACTTTTAAAATTACGTGATTCTTAATCATGATTGCTGGGTTTCACTTTTTTTTTTTTAATTTCACTGAATTATTTTGCCTTCCTAAGGATTAGCCTACAGGCTAAAAGTTACTATAAAATATTCATTAAATCTTTTTTTGCATCTGTTATAGACACAGATATCTTTTTAATGTGCCTGGTCAGTTTTGAGACTACTACTTTCGTTGCTATCCATAAATCATTAGCAAGTATTTTTGGTGCCATCAGTGAAAGGTTAATAGAAGCTCATAATTTTCAGATACATCTTTTTGATTAGCTGCTCAGAAATTTCCTTGAAAAGGGGATGTGAATTGTTCCACACTGAAAACTGGAGTCTGTGTCCAATTTGTGCATAAATTGCAATTGTCTTTGTAATAGGCTCCTAGGAAGGTGTGGGGTTGCCTGCAAGGTAATGATTTAAACATAAACTGACCCTTGATGAGGGAACTGGAGTTTCGGTTTAATGCGTTTCTGCAGTTTTACTTCACCTTCAGTGCCTTCACATTCCACGCAAATAATTCCTTCAAAACAAGTGCCTTTTCAGAAGATGTATGCTGCTGACAGTTAATATAAAATTATTGCCCCTGAATGCATTTTTGTAATTACTTCCCAGAGAACTGTCTTTGTGTTAGAAGACATTTCACACTTTAGTAACATAAGTGTTTGGGGAGAACATGAGTAATAATTACAAGCAGTCTTTCAGTGAAAATGAACCTGAAAATTATAAAAAAAAAAGCTAATGTTAAAGTTGGTTAGAGACGGTGAGGAATTTATTTAGCATGTTATGCATGTCTGTATATTTTCCAAGTTTAATAACCCTTCAGTAACTAAACTTAAAAAAAGCAATAAAGAGCAGAGGAACTGCTTTCTAATTTTTAAGCAATAATGAAACTAAAAACTGATTAAAAGTGACATGCTACTAGAGACAGAATAAAGAAACTTAATCTGAATGCTCCTATAGGAGATTTCTGCTATAATGGAAAATGAAATGACTCACAGTTTGATCAATAAAAAAATTAGCAGCATTTAATAAAAGGTTTCTCTAGCATGTTGACTAAAGGATATTCTGAAAGCCTTGAAAACCAAGAAAACCAGGATTGTAGGGTGAGTTTCTGTATGTGAGCGAGCGTGATGTATAAGTCATCAGCTGAGCTGAGCAAAGGAGGTGGGCATCGGGTCAGACCCTGGCTGGCGGTGGTTGCACCGTTCAGTGTAGCTGGATGTGAGCTTGGGTTGCCCATTAGAAGCCTGCGCATTGTGGTGGCGCCTGCCTGCCTGCCGGCGGGGTTGTAGCTGCAAATTTGAGAAAACCGCACCATAGCAGTGAAGTAAGGTCAGCATTTTCCCTGTGAGATGCTGGTGTTAGCGAGGGTGCTGGGGGTGAGGGCTGCCCTTAGCCCGTCCGCGCGGTGCAGCGCGGGCAGCGGCAGCAGGCAGCCGGGTATCACGGGGCACCCCGCTTGGAGCCCGGCTCTCCAAAGCCCTTGTTTTCTGGGCGGATGTACACGGAGGTGCGGCACCCTACCGAAACGGGGTTCTTTGCTAAGCTGAAGAAGGATGCTGAGAATTGTCCACCTGCTTAGAAATTAAGGTGTAACGCAGTTCTATTGTGAAATGCAATAACGTGTGCTTCCTAGAAGTCTCTGACTTCTGCATATTTTAGTTGATATATTTTATAGCATAACCTGTATTTTGATCCTGTGGGTCATCACCAGCGCTGAGCGCTCTCGCTCTTCCCTTGCCTTTCCACAAAGCCCAGGCAGCCCCCAGCCCTGCTGCCGGTGCCGTCTGCTGTCAGCGTCAGACAAATGACAGCTTGGAGAGGCTGCAACGGCCAGAGCCCTAGGAGGGCACGAGGAGGTAACAATATACAATTTTCATGGTTCAAGGGTAGCCTTATCCTACTGTTCTTCATTACAGTACTGCAGCGAGATCAATTTTATTAAGTTGTAAGTCTTAGGAGGCCAACGCCATTAACTACGTGCTGGATCACACAGTTTTTTGGTGGTGTGATCACTCTCCCTCTCGCTAAGGGCGGGCAGCCCCTCGCGTGAAGCCCTCCAGCCTGCGCGGACGGTCTGGCAGCCGACAGCACGCGCTTTGCTGCCTGCCCTGCAGTCATCCCCCGGCGCGATGCTGCGTGAGCGTACCGTGGTACTTTGTGCATCGTCCTTCCCAGTTCTTTGTTTTTCAGCCGCGTACCTCTGTTTTCCCCCGTGTGGTTTGACACTGTGCTGCACCGCGTGGCAGAGCACCAAGACAGCTAGCTTGTGATGTGCGTAGCGAGCGCTCGGTGTGCAGAGCGAGCAGCCCTGGTACCTGGCCCCGGGGCTGGGATGCGGGGCATGTTTCCTGGGGTGGCTTGCTTGGCTGGAGCAGGGTTTTGGCTGCTGGTGTTTGTATGGTGCAGTGGTTACAGCATCTCACACGGGGGCCACGGCCAGTTGAGAGGTAGCACACGGGCAGCCCTGGGTTCAAGATGTAGATGTGTAAAATAGGTGGCTTATGAAACGCTGAATAGCCGCAGACCGGAGGTGCCCTGCAAAGCCAAGCCTTCGTCCTATGGAATGAGCTTCAGCTGAGGTTTGTTTGTATTTTTGTTATTGAAGCATTAATGGCTTTTTTTTGGCCACCGTTCATTCTTCTTTGACCACAAATTACAGAGAAGTTTGGACTCTTTGCTGTGTTACAGTACAAGAGACAACACTAAAACACCAACAAACCACACAAAAGTAGAGACGCCCCCCCTCCCCACTGATTTGGCACTATGCACCGAGTGAAACGCTTGCTAACACAAATGTTTAGATTAGGCTTTTCCTTTAAGTCATTTGTTTCTTTTGTTCTCACTTCCCAGTTACATGAGGAATTTCCTTTCCCTCTGCCTTCCCGGGCAGGACAGCGTGCCCGGCTGCGCCCAGCCCCAGGAGCTGCCGCGCTGCTGCTCCGCCGTCCCTCCAGTAGCTTGCTTCTGTTTCCTCAAGGACGATTTGTTTTATCTCCTGTCCCGCGCTTCTGGAAAATGGCTAGGAGCTACCATGGCCCTTTGTGAGGCCTTTGGCCGCCTTGTCTTTGGACCAGGGCAGCAGAATGAGGAGATGCCTCATTCCGCTCGTCGTTCAGTCCCTTCTGGTTCGGGACGCGTACGTGCACGCGGCCAGGCGCCAGCTGGCGTCGCGTGGCTGGGAGCGCGGTGGGCACGGCCGCAGCTCCGCGGGGCGAGGTGCTGCGACTGCGTGGCTGCCTAGCAGCAAGCCCGTGCATTCCTGCTGCAGGGAACAACTCGCGGTGGAAGCCCTGTAACTGGGGGTGTTTAAACCCAGACGTGATCCCGCAGGAGATAATATGCTTCAAAGAACAATTCTAGATTTAAAAAAATCCTGTCTTTCACAAGTCTGTGGGTTTAAAAAGAAATTACTGGCACAAGCACAGAAAGGCTCACTTACCCCATATTGTGCTAAGATAACGAAAAGTTTAAACTGTCTATATTGGATTCCACAGCTGAAAAAATAAGCCGAGGTTTGCTCCGGCTTTAATTTCCCAGACCCGCGCGTTGCAGCATGGCTGCACCCTCCCCGTGCTCCTTCCAGCGCCTCTGCTCCCCAGCGCTGCCTGCGCCAGGCTCTGCCGTGCTCGGCCCCAAGCAACAGCCCAGCCGGAAAGAAATGGAAATTTGCTCTTGACTTTGGTGGGACCTGACGTGAGTGTGGGATGTGCAATCTGTTTTCAGAACTTTGGCTTTCAAAGTGTGTTGTTGCTGTAACAGCACAGCTCAGAAGGCATTTCTACGGACAATAACCTTCAAGCCGAACCGTCGGGATTTCTCTTCTCCACCTTTGCCAAGTTTGCCACATTCCTTGGACCACCAGGTCAGGCAGGAACGCTCCCATTTCTTGATGCATCTTGATGAAATTGTAACTTTCTAGAAAATAAGCTGGCTTTTACCAAAAACCAAGAGTCATTAACTTTAGTGGCAATTAGAATAACATATTCTTGACTGTTGGCCAGACTGTTTAGGTCATAGGGTAAAAGCATTTGTCTCCTGTAAAGCCCTGCAGGCCCTTTGCTGTGTTACAGGAAAAAGGAAAGAAAAGCCAGAAGCCCCCCCAAACCCAAGTGGTGAGGTATCCTTCCAAGGCCGATCTGTCAAAGTGTCTCATCTCTTACTCAGAAAGTTGTTAAAGCAATTGTTGGAGGCAGCAGGTTCATTTAAAAATTACTAACAATGCTTTTGTGAAGTTCGGGACCTTTTTCCTGTTTAGAACTAATTAGCGACCGCTTGCCGCAGGCGCGGTGCCGGCAGCCCCTTCTGCTGGCGTGTGCCCGCGCTGCGCACGCCGGTGCGGCTGGGCTGCCTCGGCGGGGGCACCCCCTGCTCCGCTTCCTTGCGGGGCGGTGACTGTGGTGATTGTTGGGATTTTTTAGCAGTCTAGACAGAAACTACTGCTACATTAAGTGCACTAAGCTCCAAGGCCACCTTAAAAATCTGCCGTGTCGGTAAACGCATATATCTGGGCTTGATGCGGCAGTGTCGGCACTGATCTTCGGAGACTTCAGGAGGTGGCACTGGCTGTGGCCGCCCCGAAGCCGTTCTGTGCAGTGGCACACAGACGTGTCCCCTCGCAGTCAGGCCAAAACAACCCCAGTGCCCAGTGCCAGCGGTGCGTTGGCCTCCCGTGGTGACAGAAGGCCTTTTGGTGGCGTGCCGGTGCCCAGGGCACCCACCGTGGCTAGGCGCTCATGGTCACCAGGCAGGCGTGCTCTCCTCCGTGAACCCGGCCATGCCACAGCAGGATGCTCATGCAGTTCTTGCCTGCAGGAATACTGCAGGTTAAATTGTGCCTTACTGCACCAAGACTCCTCAGCAATTCGTTCCTGAGGAGTGCTCCTGGGCGGCCGCCCCGGTCGGGGACGCTGAGCTCACTGCAGAGCAGCTGGGGCTGGAGCTCTCCCTGCTTGAGGACCGCCCTGCTACTCGCTGCTGCCTGCTCCCAGGGGCGAGCAGCCAGTGACTCCACGGGGCCGCCCGCACCGCACAACGCCCTGGTGGAGACATCGGCCAAAAAGTCAAAAAACACCCCAGGGTTTCCCTCAGCAGTGTGTGGTTTCTCCAAGGCGAGCACCAAGCGTGAAGCTCAGCAGAGGAATCTGAAGACCGTGTTATTCCAAGGACAGCAACCCCGAGGCGTGGCAAACACTCACAATTCCTTCAATGCACTGAAAACAGAAAACATCTCATTTTAAAGCAATGTTGCATTTGCTAGATAATTTATGTGCAAGATTCATGGTTGTTATTTGACATACAACGATGTCAAGTAATGACACTTTTGAAAAGTTGCCTAGAGGATCAGATTTCCCATTCAGTGGGGAATTAAAAAATATTTCTGGAATTTTGCTTTGCAGTTGGGAATCTTATTTTCTTATCTCACATTGTACAATTTATTTTTCCTAAAGCAGTGTGTTAAATTATTTGTTATTGTTGGACTCAGTTGAACAGCTTTATCCCTGGTGTAGTCATGAAGTTTTGGAGAAAAACCAAGGATGAATTTGTCACAGTGTGCTCACCAGATCAGCTGGCCTTTAGGTTAACTGTCAAAAGACAAAATTTCTACTAAAAATATTAGTGAAAGTCCCTTAAACCTCCCCAAGGTTGCTTAAAATCTTTCTTCTTCAGGTTGTAGGTAAATTGGTTCAGAAGTGCTTCTCTGAGGCTTCCATCAGCAGGCGGCATGTATTCAGGTGGCAGTTCTTAGATCAGATTTATACACCTACACAATTTTATAGGTTTCTGTCTTATAAAGCTGAAGAGTTGGCGTTCTGATTTATGAACTATCAAATCTGCAGGACATGCAGGCTTTAACAAAATTGACTGAGCTATAATGTTTGTGATTCCAGTCTGGGGTGAGAGATTGTAAAGAGGTGTACCAAGTAAATACACCAAAATGGAGGTGATCATTTGAATGTGTACGTTAAATTTTGTCTTAAGTAAAGCAAAGCTAGCAAAGCTTTAAATGTAACTTATATTTTGGCAAGGTAGTAGTATAAAGAGAAATTGTCTTTCCTCACTACAATGCACTTTCATTAAAGGAAGAGGCTCTAAAGCATGAGGTTCGGAGAACAGCAATTTGTTGAATAAACACGGTACAGATCATGACTTAGAATATGGAGAGCGTGGTGAGTGATACTTTTTATAACCAAATCCTTAAATTCATTACCATTGTATAAGTGACATATCTGCTTTGTTAATATGAACGTTATATCCAGCCCTTAATGGAAATGTTGTAGTAGAAAGGTATGTATAATTTAACAGTAGAAGAACCTGAAAACGTGCAGATCAGGTAATTGCTAAGAATGATGCTGTGATAGACCACAAGCAGGCATTGATTTTTAATATTTCCATTGCAATTCAAGGAGTACGTCATATTATGAGTGCTCCATGGAAAACTGCAGAACGTTTTGCACCGGTTGATTTACGTTATCATGCGCAGTGCAGAAGATGGCATAAAATGTGTGCTCTGGATGGATAGTGGTAGCAGAGCCCTGATAGCGCTGTGTATCTGAATTGCAGGGCTTGCGGTAACCAGTTTTCATCTTTAATAAATTTTATTTCTCAGCTTTGTTTCATGTCCTCAGCATTGGTTGTCCTTAATCTTTTTGGTGCTGATCTAATTTTAGAAACCATTTGTCTCTCCACTGCCCGCGTGAAACCCAAGCACCACCGCGGCAGCCAGGCGGCACCTCCGGCACACCGGGCTCAGGAACTGCTCCCCACGGCCCCGCACAGCTCCGGCTGCTGGGCTCAGCGCAGGGGGCGGTTCTGCAGCAAGAGCCATCCCAGTTCATTTCTCTGGATGACTTCTAAAACATTCATGTGTAACCACACGGTGCATTCAGGTGGTGGGAGTGCTCACGGAGGTGGGCAGGAGGGTGCAAGCAGCCTGGCATGGGTGCAGCACGCTGCAGCTGCATCGCCCACGCTGGTAGGACAGACATCTGCACCTCAGCTGGTCGCCAAACCAGGCCAGGGCAGCTGGCATGTCCAACGGATGCTTCACCTGCTGAGAGCGCAACAGGGGGGTGTATGTAGAAGGTGGAGGGAAAATTAAAACTGAGCTGCCAGAGGGCTCAGTCTCCTTTTACGTTCCTGCACATGAAAACTTGCGGCTTGTTTGGCAAAGACCTTAGCCTGTGCTCCGGTCACCGAAATCTGAAGTCGGATGCAGTGCTGCCGGTGTCCGGCCGGGTGGGCACGGCGCTAGGGTTATCTGCCAGGCAGAGTGCCCTGCGTGAGTTTGGTGGGACCCCTCGCGTCCCGGGGTGTGCGTGGGCCGTGGGGTCTTCAGCTGGAGCGTTTTGTTCCGGTGGTCACTAACGCTGGGGCTTGGTGGTGGCGGGGAGAGGAGAGCACGGAGAATTACAATTCAGCACGTGCCTCTTCTGTATGGGCTGTAATTAATCTTGCCAATTTTTAAAGCTTTGAGAGTCTGGTTAAGTGATGAAACACTAACAACTTCTTATGACAGAGAGTCAGAGATTCCTACCCGCCGAAGGAGATTGAGTGTTTGCAGGATTCGCACCAAGCAGCAGAGAATACAATTGAGAATTGTTGCACCGCATGATACAAAAAACACATTAATATAATGAAAGGTGTCAGGAATAATGTGAGAGCGGCTATAATTAAATGTATCTCAATAAGCACGACATCGTTCGTAAGGCTCTTATTTTGCGGACCTCTAAACCTTCGCCTGCATCCTTGCTGTTGGCAGGTGGCCTGGGAGGAGAGCTGGAGAGCGACGCGAAGGATAGCCGGGCCCTGGAAGAGAGGAACAGCGTGACGAGCCAGGAAGAGAGAAATGAGGAAGATGAAGACATGGAGGATGAGTCAATTTACACCTGCGATAACTGTCAGCAGGACTTCGATTCGCTGGCAGACCTGACTGAACACAGGGCACACCACTGTCCTGGAGGTAATGTTAAACTCGCTTTGCAGTTCTGACAGGTGGTTAGCTGGGTAATTGGACATAGCAACAGCTTGAGGCCTCAAGTGAGATTAAAGAATTAATAATGTAATTTTACAGTTAATGTAATTTTATTGTGGTGCCTTGGGTAGCCTTTGTTCACTCCTTTAATAAAATTAAAATAAAAGCAACAGCTTTCCAATTGGAATCTGTCAGTAATTATGTTAGACAAAAATGTTGTGGGTTTTTTTAACGTTAAAAGTTTCAGACAGGGTATTTTTCCCTCTCTCCCCAAATGTAGGAAGATTAAAAAGTTAAATGACTAAAGCATGCAAAACTCCCATGAAGAAAGGCCTCTGAACCCCGTTAAAGAACATGACAATTTCTGAGATTAAAATTCGTAGTGTGAGCTTTGTAATCCCACCCTAAAAATACGCTGTTCTCCCTAGGTTACTATTGCGTTTCCTTTTAAATTGTATGGAGGTGAGGACGGCATCAGCCTACCCTGATCTCGATTTTACTTGTTGTAAAGCAAGAACAAACTCAGAGCGTTGGTGTGAGCAATTGCAGTGCATCTTGCCTTTGCACGGCTCCTCGTGTATGGCTGGTGGTAGCAGCAGGCGCTCTGCAGAGCATGCTAAGCCGATTTATGGGGGTAGCAAAAAGCCTTGCAGATTTTGCCAAAGATTAAATAAAATCTTAGGAGGATGAGCACAGAATATACTTAGACGTATTTAAATCAGGAATTCTCATCCTTCCCCTTCCCAGAGTTGAATACTCTGCCAGCACTTTTTCCTCTGCACTCATCTAAGACATTTTTAGTCAGTTCCCATTTCGGCAGCCACAGGTTGAGGCTGGCAGGGGCAGGAGGGCTAGTTTCTCCTCTGGTGCAGCATTATCCCATCCTCATTCCCATGAGTGCATAGTCCTCCCTGGCCGCTCAATTTGTTTGGTAATGAGTCCACATTATGTTCTACTTTTGGGGCACAAGTAAAGCTGTGCTTAGCCAAGAAAAGACAGAGGAAGTGCATACGTCCGGGGCGGGAGCACAGGCAGGGCTGCGGCTGGCTCTGCTGCCCACCCCGAGCATCCTCCTCTGCCCCGGCTGGATGCAGCCCTACCTCTGTCTCCAGGGCTGCTTGCTCTGCACTCTTGGTTAAACACTGCCTGGGATGCAAACTAGGTACAAAAAATGGAAAGGTTACTTCTCGCAGGGTCATTTTGACAACCACTGGATTGCCCTGGGATTTCTGCAAATGAAATTTGTATTTTAGTGCAGGATAGTAAGCAGGGAAATGCTGTTGAACAGAAAAATCCTCATTTTCCAGACTGGAAGGCGAGGTGTGCAGCCCACGTGGCCGCTGGTCCTCTCCCAGGGGGACAGGGACAGGTCTCCTGCGTCGTGCTGGCACAGCCGCCGGCAAGCCCCGCCGGCAGGGCGGCCGCCGTTCCCTGGCACGCTGCGCGTCCCCGCCGGGGCACGGTGCCGGGTGGGAAGGGCAGGCTGCTGGCCTGCGCAGGGAGGGCAGGGTGCGACCGCTGACCGGCTGCGGTGTGAGAGGGACCCTTTCTTTTTTTCTTCCTGAGGCAAACATCCATTAAAACGTAGCGATCCAGAGATTCGTGTCTGTACAGTCAATGTTTTCACACCTCAGTTTTTATTTACTCCCAGTGTAGCGTTCTGTTAGTGAGACTAAGAAAAATAAATTCTATTTTTGGGACCCATCAAAATAATTTGTGAGTATTCCCCTTGCTAATTTTTGATTGCAGGTAGCATAACTTCATCATCTTTTACTGTCTCCACATGTGCTGATGATTTACAAAGACATTTTGTCATAAAAAGGCACCATATAATCATCTGCATGTACACGGAATAGGTGCTGATTATCTCCATGTGAGGAAATCCTTGTTCCAGAATAAGAGTGCCTGTTTTCTGTTTGTTTTAATCTAGTGTCCTGAAGTGATTTAATGCCAACGGGAAGGTTGCACTCATCTATTCTGGAATGAGAATGTTTCCATGAAGACAATCTGGAATACTGCTTGATATTTACATATCTTACCATGAGGAAAGAAAGCTTTCAAGTTCAGACCCACCAGTTTGTTCAATAACTATACAAATTTTTGTTCAAAGCATGCAAATTACACGTTTTTGTTCAGCTCACCTGGAAAGACTTGCAACACCAGGGTGAGAATCTAAGAGAGCGCTAGGAAGCGTCGTGTGTTTAAAGATATTACCCCACCAAATGAGCTGTGTCCTGAGTTGCCCTGCTCTCCTTTTGTCTCTACTGCCTGCCTGACACATCTGAGGTTGTAGCGCAGTGCCTGACCTCTGGGCAAGCAAGAGTTTCATGTCTTAATCTGAAGCAGGGTGTTCAATTGTGTCTACATGGCTCCAGATCAATGGAGGTAATATTTGTAGTGATAATATCACCAGGCTGATAATACAACGTAACTAATGACTTCCTTTGGGATGCTGAAGTTAGGAAGGTATTGTAGCTCAGGAGCGTTGCAGGATTATAAGAGCTCACTCCAAAGAATAGGATAAACCATCTATTTCACTGGAATCCCTCAGAAATTCATTACAGTGGGCTGAAGTTATAATACAGTTTGAACGCAGCTTCTTTGACGTGTAAGGAAGTAACAAACAGCCATTTCCCCCCTCGCTTGTTCATGTATTTCAGACTTGTTTCTTTGAGGACAAAACACTGCTGAAATCTAGACATCTCTCGTAGCATAAGCGCACAGCATTCCTTTGGATGCCAGCCTGGTGGAGATGTTCTCCTGACAGAATTAGGCGCCTCTCATGCCTTCTGCTCGTGATGGATGTCTGTGACCACAGGCTGTGGGCTTCCAGTGCCTATGGGGATCTGAAAAGGGCCCAAACGGGGTAGCGCGTGCTGAATGGACGTCACGTTTCCTTAGCAGCTCGGCTTCCCTGCTCTCCCAGCTTGACCCCACACAAGCTCTCCTTAAACAGCCGAGAGCACCTTTAAAAATGCCCTGAGAATAAATAGAAACACCTGGTGCATACACTGGATGTGTTAAGCATTTAAAATTAGTTTAAAACTCACTCATCTCCCGCGTCCCCTTAACTCGAGAAGACTCAGTTATTGCCATCAGCACCGCGTGCAGTCCTTTTTGTACATTTTTTGCACACTGCTGTTAGTGTAGGCATTACAGCATGACGCAGTGCCATAGCAGTATTGACAAGACTAAAGGATCACACGTGCATTTGCAAATTAGGGTGTCCTCTAGCCAGCACCAGGGGCTGCTGCATACATCAGGCAACTATTCTGCAATGTGTCACCGTCTGGTGCCTGATGCTGAGTTGTTTGTTGTCAGATGAAAAGTGGCTAAAAAGCCCCAAGATTTGCTGTTTTGTTTGTGTGTGTTAGTCCACATGTGCTACTCTGGTTTTAGCTCCCATTTTTATCGTGTTATTCTTGCTTCCTCCACCCATGCCAGCCCTTTCATCCCACTGGGTCAGCGTAGCCTCACGTAAATGTGTTCCTTCAGTTTCTCAACTGAATGTAGAGTGTTTTAAAGCAAGTTAGCGCATCAATGAACTGGACAGAAGTAGGTTACTTTGGGGTCTCTGAGCATTTCATGAGGTCCTCTTCTGTTGTTGATAACTTTACAGGTTGTCTGTTTCAAACAGCAGCAGAGCTATATATGGATATTGCCAGCTGGGAAGCGGCTGATTTTTCTAAACTACTGTACGGTAGGAACTAGTTTATAATTAAAGTCTTGCAGTTGCTCCTGTTAAATGCCCTGTAACTTGTACACGAGGCTTGCGTTTGAAATGAGGTATTGTAACTGTTTCGTGCTAGTGTATAATTTTGCATTTTCTTGCATTTCACCTGCTGAATTATAATTGCCATGCAACTGTATATGCAGGATGCTCACCCAGAAACCATACCCGGCAGCTTGCCAACAAGTGACCACGTCTGAGTGATGTTTTTGTCAGGTAGTACTTTGTACTTTGCACTGACAAAGATGGACTTCTTGCATGTATTTCCCAAATTAGCCCTCCCCCAAATTGTAATCTTTTATTGCACCTGATTGGCAAGTTGGAGATTTTCAGTTGTTTTGTTGCTGATGTTGTTGCTTTTTTTTAATTAATGAATTACTGATCATCCTCTACAAAAGAAACTGAAATACAGTTGTGAAAAAGCAGTGTGGAAACTTAATTATACACCTAGTTTATACAGCTGTGGCTCTAATGACCTACTGGCCCTAATTACTGTGTTACGGCTTGGTCTGAGTGCTCCTGTCCTTGCTAGAATTCTGCTCCTTTCTCTTAACCTGACTAGCGTTTCAATCTGAAAAAAAGAATAACATTTCCTTTTTTGTTCTTTTCTACATTGTCATGCTGAAATGCAAGTTTCCTTCTTTCCAGAGGTCGTGGCAGTGTTTTCAAAATTGGCACCAGAAAAGCTCCCTAACATCACAAACTGTGAAAACACAGATTTTCCCCGAAGCCCTCAGTTCTCACTGCCTGGGTCTGACAATGGGTACCGGGACACGCTTTTTGCTGTCGGTCCCTCGAGAGGCTGCGATCGCAGGCTCCTGTCCTTATTTCATCCCAAGCGTCCCCTCCCAGGGCTCGCATTTGTCCCGCTGGTCTGTGTCTGTGCCCGTCGGTGCCGAGAGCTCTGGAGTGCTGGTTCCGGCAGCCACAGGCGAGGTGGGACGTGCTGGGGCCCGGCACGCGGGGCTGCTGCCGCATAGGTCACGTTCACGTTTCCCCAGCAGTTCCCAGCCAGCCTGCGAGGAGGCTCTTTCCAGGATGACCCATGCCAGCAAATTAGCCAAGCACATCTATAACTGAGGTGCCGGGCTGCCAGGCTGTCTGCACAGGTGCGCAGTGAAGCGTGCGTTCATCGTGTGGAACGTGAGGCGCGCTCCCGCAGCTGGAGCTGGAGCCACGCAGGAGCGCGGTTAGGAGCGTAATGGCGCACAAGCCACGCGGCGACCCTGGAGGACGCGGTGGCTTCGCGGCGCATCGTGGGCGGCGCGCTTCATTGCGGGGCTGCCCACGGAGGCCGTTTTACACGGCGCTGACTGAACCGTGCGTGCTCGTGGAAGCCGTGCGAGGTGGGCGCTCCTGGGCAGCACCGATTCCCCAGCAGGCCGGTGGCGGGCCCGCCAGCCAGGGTGGTGAGGCCCTACTCTGCCTCTGCCGGCGGCAGCTGGCGCTCGGCGCTTGTTCTGGGGCCAGCCCTTGGGTTTTGCAGGCGTGCCGTGCCTGTGAGGGCTCGCGGTGGCAGGTGGGGAGCGTGGATTTGAAGCAAAGCTCGCTGGCCATAAACACCCAGCCCAGGACTAGCTCCGCGGCCTGGCGGAGGTTCTCCCGCTCTCTCGGTGGCGGCAGGCCCCGCCGGGCACTGTGCTGGCAGATAAGGGCCTGCCAGGGCGCCAGCGCCGCCCCCCGCAATCGCCGCGGCCACCTTTGTGCCCGGGCCCCCGGGGACGGTGGCATGGGAGGCAGCACCAGGCTCTGCGCACGCAGATAGGAGCGGTGCCAGCGCGGCTGCGGGAGGCTGGGTTGCGCTTAACCAAAACCCCGGCGGGAGGGAGGCAGGGGCGGCATCTGCCCCTTTTGCAGCCTCCATGTAGCCGGCAGTCGTCGCGGAGGCCACGGCCCTGTGTTTTGAGGCTGTACAAATATTTCTCAGCTATGACGATGCCCTTCCTTAAGCAGCATATGTTTTTCACATAGGAAGAACATTTTCTGTGTCATTTTTAAACATATGGCCCAGTGAGGAGCTGAGGATGACACGTTAGCATGGTTGTATCAGCAAGGGACTGTTTCATCCTTCCTACTTTAATTGAGTTTTTTTATCTGCTTTTATCTAGTTCAAAAATTAGTCTGCAAAGCGAGCACAGGTACACCTAGAAATGCTGGGGACCCAGCCCCGTCCCGCTGCAGCCCTGCGCCAGCCGCCCTTCCTCTGCTCCCCCGGCCGGGTTCCTGCCGGCGACGGACAACCAGTGGCCGTGTCACAGCAGAGGGAGGGTCGGTGGGTCAGCATGGGGCAGGCTTGTTTATCAGCGTTATAGAAATCCAAGTAAATAATAAATGGCTTTGAAGAAGGGTAGGGAGAGGTGGCAGTGGGAAGGTGCCTTCCAGGGCCAGCCCCTGCCGTGCCTGCAAGGGCAGCCGTGCCTGTGGAGGAGGGTGCTTCTGCTGCCACAGCTCCCCGCGCTTGAAGGCTGTTGGCAAATCTGGGAGGGGGTTCTGCTTTTTATTTTTTTAATTTTTTTGAGCAACATAAATGCCTACTCCAAACCCTGGGAGAGGGGGATGCTGCAGCCTCTCAGGAGAGCAGACTGGAGCCTCAGTAGGTCCCTCAGTCCCGAGGGGGCTGGTGTTTGTAACTCTGTATGTGAAGGAGCTCCCTCACTGGGGAAATCACCAGCACAACTGGTGAGCATGGGACCAGGGGCACCGGTATGGAGCTTGGGAAGACCTGAGGAGCCTGCGAGGAGGCCCCAGGTCCATGTTTGCAGTCCTTTTACTGGTATCTCCTGCACCTTGCCCCAGAGCTAGAGCCTGAGGCACGTGGTGAAGCATCGCTGATAGGACAGCGAGTGAGTAAATTATCTCCTTCATCGCCTGTGCTAGGGATGCTGCCACATTTGCCTGTCTGTCTTGGTTTCTGAGCACGAGGAGAGGGATAGCACTTGTCCTGGTGTGGGGACCGGGCAGGCAGAAAGGTGGTGGCTGGCCTTTTAGAGGAAAAGCGATTAAGGCTTAAATGTTTGTTACAAAAAAAGCAACTAGCAGTGCATTTCAAGCGCTCATCCCAGAACCTAATTTTGCTGTTGGAAGTAGTGGGATAAAAAAAGTCTTTCTAATGCTGATTTCTTTGAATTTAAAGAATATAATTTTTTTTTTAAAATCAATTAAAAATAAAGGAAGTGTGTGTACAAACACTGTCAAGAATTTCTATCTTTCATTTTTTTTAAACAAGCTCTAGAAAAAATCCCTGCAGAAGTTCTGTAGTGCATATTTGAATGCTTTTGTTGTAGCCTCATTAAACTTGGCTTGTCTGCAGATACAGCTGGCATGTTATTAACTGTGCTCCAGGCTTGGGGAAGCCAGTAAGCAGCCTCCGCCCCCCGGTGCCGGCTGGCTTTAGGGAAACGTGCCAGCATGGGTTGGTCCTCTTCAGCTGGCTGGCTTTGGGAGCGCTTGCTGGATCATCCCCGCATGGCCTCTGGGTCGGGGAGCCTGGGGCTCAGCCTGCCTCCGGCGCTGACCCGAGGGAGGGCTGTGCCGTGTCCCCCGTGCCGGCCGGCAGCCCACACCCGCACACCGCGGCGGTCCCTTGCGAACAGGATGGATCCACCAAGGTACGTGGCCTCCCGTGGACACCCTCGCCCGGGCACCTGCATCCTCCGTAGGGGTCTCACTCCTTTCTTTAGCGTGGGCTGGCAAGAAGCAAATTAGCAATCGTCTGCCAAGTAGTTTCTCTGTTCTGAACGAACTCGTTGTTGGACTGAACCAGTCAGATAAATTGAATAAGGGAAATATTTTCCCTGCACCTGCTGGAGAGGCTGTTGCTCTCCAAGCTGGGTCTGCACATCAGAAGACCTCCACCAGAGGTCTGAGCAGCTTCTGACTTTCTTCAAAACTTTGGCAACAAGCATGTGCATCTTGAATGCTGTTTCGTTTCAGTAATTTTAGTTGTTGGGGTTTTTTTGTTTGTTTGGGTTTTGTTTGTTTTGTTTTGTTTTTTTATAAGAAGGTGACTTTTAAAAGTAGATTTCATAATCTCATATTTAATTCAAAATGGTTGAAAAAATAATCAGTAGAAATTTAAATAATGTATATAAAATGTAGGGAATGTTAATCAAACTTCATGCTTAATATAACCAGTTTTCGTTGCCTTAGCTAATGAAAAAAATTGATCTGGAGTTTTCAAGGCACCTGGACTGTTCATGTTAAATACTTCCTATGGCATTTGAGCACTTCATAATCTTTAAAGCATTTAGACTAGCGACTCCTTTCTGACATAAGGAGGTACCAGTCTTATTTTTATCATCATGGAGTTAAGAATTCATTCTATTTTGGCTTAACTTTTATCTGTTACTGGAAGGGATATTCCCTCCTTCCATCCACTACCTCTTGCTGATACAAGATTTGTGTTGTCTCTGGGAGCTGACATTGCTGACAATTAAAAGGATTAATTTTTAGTCTGTGCAGCTCCCACATTGGGCACCCGATGAAGATGCAGAAGCCTTATGTCAACAACAGGGGGACAAGAGGTCAGGGTCTGGGGGAGATTTCGAGCCCTTCCCCAGTAGCAGCCTCACTTATTTTGGATGAAAATGACTGTACTTGTGGCATCACCAATTTGTCCAATAACATGCATGAAATTGGTGCTAGAGACGAGGTTTTTAATCCAGGTGGGTTTTGTTGTCAGCGACACCTTTAATGCTGGAGGTGAGCTTCCTCTTTCTCTTGCAGGCGCCAGGTTTTTGGCACGTGGGTCTGTCTGTTCGTTAGGCTTCCTTGAAAGTCTTTCTCAGCATAATGGTGAAAGACTTTTTGGCTCCTCCTTATGTTGCTACTCAATTACTGTTAGCCTTGCTGAGGAGGACATAAGGAAAGGCTGAAGAGGCCCATCACTTTTCTCTTCTCCAGGGAATCTGTTACATTAAACATTTGAATAGATTTTTGAACGCAGTTCCCAGTCACTTCCTCTACAGTGAACTCAGTTCACTTGTGCAGACTTTGTACTTAATGATATCTCCTAAAATAAATGAGATTTGATATAATTTATATTAAATGGTCATTTTAGAAATTTACACCTACTAATTATTCATTAGAAAATTTGGAGAGACAGACAGAAGTAGAATAAATTCCTTTTATGACCTCGCAGTCTACAGAAATACAAATATATACACCTGCATTCATTTTCTCTGAGCAAAAGTGAATGCAGGCGTTTTACTGGACTCCAGGAGTCATCTAATCAGATTTGAATGTGTTCAATCTGCATCAATAAGCCGTAGCAACCAGCCAAAAACTCAGCACACCTTTAGGACAGTTGTTTAGCACTTGCGCTGATGGTCGGACTGCAGTCTGCCTCCTCACCGTGTGGGATTTTGCTTTTGTGAGCGCTTCTGGTTCTCCTCGGGGTGACTGCTCTCTCCCTCTCCTCACTGCCTGCTGGTCTCCCTGTGGTCCCTCCTCTTAGGCTGTTTCCTTGGTTTCCTTGCTGTACTCCTTGCTGGACTTTGACCATTTCACATCAGGCTTACGGCAGCATCCTCCCTGATGCTTTGCTGGCATTCGCCCTTTCCTGGCCCCACAGGTAACCAAGTCAGTTCCACGTCTGAGCTTTCAGACTCTGCACAGCTCATACACATACATGACACCTCACCGCGTTACTGTTTTCCCTTCGCTCAGTGCCGCTTTTGCTCCTTTGCCCAGCGGGTCCAGGGCTGCCCCTTCCCTGGGGCTCCAAACTCTCGCACAGCCCTCCTCGAGCTGCCCCATGGGGACCAGCACCTGCAGAGCTCCTCAAGGTGCTGCGAGAATCAGGCTGCACTAGAGGGGCCACTTTGGAGGCAGTCTCAGCGAGGTGCAGAAGAGCTAAAGCTATATGTGTTAGTCAAATCTTTCTTTACAAAGCACAGCGAATTTTTCAATTTGCATTCACGCTGCATCCAGACCCAGCCTGGATAACTGCTTGATCTCACCTTACAGCCCTGCTCCGCTCCTTCCTGTCACAGACACTTGCCATGTTTTGTTTTACAAGAGCTCTTCCAGGTAGGAATTGTACCCCACTAAATATTTTAGTGGTGCCCACTGTAGCTGCAGATGGTGTCCCTTGCTGTTTGGAGGATAAACTGTCATCTTTAGGACACTCACAATGTTGTTGCATTCCTCACGCAAATAAAACAATTATTTAAAACCAAAATTTAAAACAAAAACCTCAACAGCAAATGAAAGTGAGTAGGATTTTCTTCTCCCCTAGTTTAAATGAGAGAGTACTGAGTTTTCTGGCTGCCCGTTTAACCTCCAGGAATGTAAGCATTGGGAAGGAAGATGCTCCTCTCTGTCACTGGATGTACATATCTGTGATGTACAAAATGCTTCTTTTTACGTTAATCGGTTCAGTTTTGAAGAGCTGACTAGCTAAAGTTGGCTGCCTGGAAAATAACTATTACTTTGGGAGAGCACCAGTCTTAATTGAAAGAAATGGGGAGAGCCGATCTTTACAGCACGCTGGGGGCAGTGATTCTGCGAGTTGCGCTGGAGGTGAGAAAAGTGCGATTTGTGTTAGCAAAACTGTCTGCTTTTCCAGCCGCTGCCGCAATAGCTGGCAGTGCCTGTCTGGATCAGCGAGTGACAGGCGGGCTGTTCGGCTCTCGGGGAGCTTGGCCGCTCGGCGAGGGGAGGAGGGTGGGGAGAAAAAACAGTTTGTGAACTTGCCCCTTTTGAGATAGCAAATGCTCCTCTCCCAGTGACCAGGAGCATTGCTGAGCAGCTGGCAGCTGCATCCGAGTCGTCTTCTGCTGTCAGCGAATGTCACTGTAGAAACCTCGGTAGTTTAAAGGAGCCACTATACATACGCAGGGAATAGAGGAAACTCAAGGATAGAAACGCTGTGGTGTGTGGGCTGCTCTGGATTTTACTCTGATGAAGAAGGTATCCACAAATGTTTTAAATTAGGCTATCCTTGATAGTTCTGGTGGTATGGAACCCAACCAAAATTTCAGGAAAAAATAAGTTACTCTGTTAAAGCAGACATGAAAAAAAATGAAGGGCTTAACTTTTGTCCTGAGGGTGATAAAACAGCACCACACAGCTGAAAATCAATCTGACCTTCACCCACGTGATGCTGTTGTCTCAGTCTGTCTTTCATTTCCTTTGGTTGAGTGAAGGCCATGGCATTCAGTAGGGAGAAAAGCCAGAGGGAGGTGGGGAGAATCCTGTTTTCTCTGGAAAGGCTTCAGTGCTTGCATAAGTTGACTCCATAAAGAGAGTTGCTGTAAAACTTCAAATTATTTCATTAAATTAAAAAAGAAAACAAAACAAAAAGCCCTTCTTCTCCTAGTAGCCAGGAATCACATTAAGGTAAAGAAGATATGTGCTGTAAAAAAAAGAAAAAAAAAAGGAAAAAAAAAGTTTGTGATGTAAAACATTTTGTTTTAATTAAATGTAGAATTAGTCAATGATGGTATTTTGAAATGAAGGCTTCATGTAGCAACAGGAAACCTGCACATTCATTTAAAAACAGAAATTTGTACCCGAAGGGGAGAAAAAAGGCCAATTATTTTTTCCAGAGATATTTTAACATTCTGTGTTGCAGGCTTTGTCCAAACAAAGCAAATGTACTCGGTTGCACGAGCATTTACATATACATCAATAACCTACAGTTATGTCTTGTGTATAAGCAGTATTATTGATTTCCAAAATACAGGTACAATTTCAGTTGGTAGAATGCTCATTTCGCACAACATCCTTCAGCAACTGGTACGGGCAGATGCTTTCTCACCTCATTTTCCCAAAGATATAGAATGAACTAAATGAATGGGTAAAATTCTGTGCAGAATTTAATTGTATAGAAACAACACCAACAAAGGAGAAAACTAAGTACATAAGTACCTCTTGGTTTTGTTTTGTTTTGTTTTGGGGGGGTACATCTAAAGAGCCATTAAAAGTGCAATTCATAGTTGTTCATCCAATCCCCTGCTTCTTCCATCCTCATTGAATTTAAATGCGACCCAGAGCCAAAATGTTGCCAGATAATTTCTTCTGGAAAACAGTAAGTTTTCCACATAGGTTTACAAAACTCAGATTGCTGTCAACCCTGTAAAGTACATTTTTTTCTGATTTATTTCATCATATGCAGATAGTGTCATTTCATGCCACAGTCATAAGTTATTGTGTTGCTTTATGTTTCTGTACTAGATACAACTACTGTAGCAGGAAGAGTGTTGGGGATACCTGCTATTTCTTTGTTTGGTAAATGTTGCTTGTTTTAGGAAGCTCAGTAAGAAATGTCAACTTCTTGTTAAAAAGATAAAGACAGAGATTGGATTTAGCTGTAGAGATTAATCCCTGCTTCGTAAAGGTTAAGAATTAAACAATTTGTTCATTAATCTATTTGGGATGATAGAGATTAATTTATGACTACAGCTTACTATTTAAGCGTGGTATGTCAGATGTGCCACCAATCATGGACACAGTCTTTTTCTATTATTTTACATGTTATTAAAAAAAAAAAAGAACAGCCAATTTAAAAGATGTTGGGACCTTTTCCTGGCGAGCTCTGCTACTCAAGTCTCCCTGTGATATCCCAAAATGCTATTTGCATAAATGTAGAATTTAATAAGTTATCATTCTGATTAACGCCATTAACTGCTTAACTACTGTAGAAATTGGCTTCCAAAGTTCCTTCATGGTAGCTGTTGCTCTGAACGTCATTCCATTTGCTGTCTCACTGGGGATAATGGTATGCAAGGCAAAGCAAGAAGGTCAAGGATCTTTTTGTTTAGTCTCTTTGCACATTAAAAGTTCTATTATGTGTTTGTATTGCATGTGGTTTCCAGTCTGTTGGCTACAGAGCTTTCAAAATCCATTGATGATGAGTTTGTGAAGCTAAATATATCTTGTGGGTTGTGACTACCAAGCTATCGTTGTGTGTAGCAGTCAGGGCCAATATTTAACAAGTGTTTTCAGCATGAGGAATTTTGAGACCAAGTCAAATGGTCTTACAAAAGGGTTAACAGAAATGCTAATGCAGAAGACGACAGAAAGCTCTTATACCTTGCTCTGTGGTAACGGTGGGGTGTTTGGAGCGATGCCGTGCTATTTATGGGGAAATGTATCTGAGGTTGGGGTTTTTTATGTTTTTTTTCCGGGGGCGGGGGAGGGTTGTGGTATTGTCGTGAATGACACAGCTGCCACAACGCTGAATGGGGCTGAAAAAAGCTGTGTCCTCTGCAGACATCCCTTTCCCTGCCCCAGCAAGACGTAGGTGCCGCGCATTGTCGTGGGCGCTCCCGGCGGCGGCCGCTGCCCTCCCGCCGGGGCAGAGCCGCACGCACCCCATGGCCGGGCTCCTCCGGCCCCTCCCTGCTGCTCCTTGCCCGCGTTTAGGGGGATGCAAAGCCAGGCTGCAGGATGCGGCCACGTCCTGAGGGCTGGCACAGCCGCGGCGCTTGTTTGCGCTCTCCAGCCAGTAGATCGTCCTTTTAAAAAACCAGCTTCAGCTGCTGCGGAACACTGGCTATAGCTTTAAGGGATTTCATTTCGGTATTAAACAGCCATGGTCACATTTTGATATGTAAACTAGTGGCCATAAAGGTGGAAGCAACTGCTCTTGCTGTAGCTGGTTGTCTCAGGCTGTGCACAAACTCGGGCAGATGTCTGCCTCCTTCCCAGGCATAAGCACAAGATACCCGTTCTCTTCTGAAATGAAAGCAGAGATTTCTTTTTTCAAACAATTCATGTTCTGACTGCATGAGTACCTTCACACCTGTCAGTTGCATTCAGTGTGCTCGTTCCCCAGGGTTACCTGGCATCTGGGAAATCCTGCCTCAGCGCAGCCTGATCCCTGCTGCAGCGAATACCTGTGATATTTTGGATGGAAATGGAGTTACGCCATCACACATCATCTTTTGCATTACTCTGTTCTGCTCCACTATATTCCTGCTTTTATATCTTCTGGTTTAAATCCCACTCTCGGGCTGTTTCAGGAGTGTTGCAGCTATCTGTAAGCTGTCTTGCTTTTTGCTGTGGTGCTGGTAAGCTCAAAAACATCTGCAGGCAGGGTCAGTCCAGCTTGCTAGTCTTCAGAGGATATTTGCAAAGTTTCATAAGGCTTGGACCCATACCCACACCCATCCTACATGCAGTGTCTACAGATTTATCCCCAGGAGCCTCTTACAGCTTTGTTTGCGTTACTATCTAGAGCTATCCCACTGCCGAAATCCTCAGGAGAGAGAAGTGGTCAAGAGTACTTAGAAACATCTGTTAAAAATTCAGACAAACACTGCACTGTCACTAGAAGCTGTTAGGAGAGGGGCGAATGAAATTTATCATGTGGTGCTACAGGAGAAAGGGACATTTTTTTTGTTCCTTCTCTTTTCCTTAAAAATCAATAGTTTGGTCAGTAAATATAGGAAAATGCCCCTGCAGAGCCCACTTGGGGCGGAGAGCTGCTTTTTACCAATGTCACAAACTCACTTGAGAGCCAAGCCTTGCAGCCTTATGGGAGCGCCGCTTCCAGAGTCCTCGCGTTTGATTCATCACATGCTTTCTGCTTGTTTCAAGGAACCCTGCATTAATTGTGTGGGCCTAGAAAGTGGTGACGTTAGGAGATAAAGTGACTTTTCTTTTGCTTGCCATACTCACACAAAAGGGAAGAAGTAGTTCTAAAAAGAAATCTAATGCACAGACTCTCTGGTTGCGCGCTGTTTTGTGTGTGGCTACGTATTGGGTTCAGCGAGTACTTGAGAAATATTGGCATTTGTCCCTGATGATGCACCATGAAGCTACAGGCAATTTGGCAGGAAAAAAAAAAAAAAAAAAAAACCCCAAAACCCTAAGTTTTGTGATGCACGAGGCTGGACTTCCTATGAAGTTGCATTTCTCCACCATGGTAGGCCAGCTCAGGCGCCGCTGCCCATGCAGTGCTCGCCCCCTTCCCCATCCCCAGAGCTGCTGGCTCTGCTCTTAGCCTTTCCTTTTGAGAGACACGAACTGGGGTCTCTGCCCTACCCAATCCAAGGCAGATTCACTGATCTTAGAGAAACTCAATTTCTATGAGAGAAACGCAATTTCTCTCTGAGCCCTCTATCCCCAGTCCGGTGTGATTCAAAAGTTAATAGGAAGGGACAAAGAGTTAAGGCATATGACAGGCAATATGATCACGTAAACCTTGTTTTCTTAGGATGCCAGGCTGAAAAAAAATGAACACAGCACTCCTGAAAATAAATGAGTCACTTCAGATTGAGACTTGACGGACAATGTTGGCTTTGTTATCACTCTGCGGGTAGTGAGGGGATAGGGTTAGGGAGAATTTCCAGAAATGTAGGCAAGTCATTATTAGAGGGGTAAAGTTTCCTCTGCCACGCATCCCCTGTAGCGGAGCCCACGCTACCCTGGTCCTCCTCCTTTTAGGAGCCTTTTGAGGAAAAGTCTCTGGTGACAGGAACATCTCTCAGGTCTTTTCATCCGTGAGCTGCCAGGTGAAAGAATGGGGCTAGAGAACAAAAGATGTTCTGATACTGCAGACAAGCTTTTGTAGGATCTGCCACGTCAGCTGTCTCTTATAAGGTCTGCTGTATTTTCTGTTGATGGTGCTCTTCCCTCGAGGATTTCCCCACACCTGGGAATGCCTGCCATAACCCATACTGATATTTTCCTCAGTGCCTTTCATTTATGCATACAGATGGAGCTGGGATATCACACACCGTCCTTGCCCTTATTCTGTTCTGCTCCTTGGCAGTCCCAGCTTTCCTGGCTCGGAGCTTTCATCCCACCTCCCTCTCAACCTTTTCCAGGAGGGGCTTTGCAATTATTTATAAGGTAGCTTGTCCTGTTTTCTGACATTTTCAGTGTAGTCTGTGGAAAAGGAAAGCTAAGTATATGTTCCCTGCTTTACAGGGAACAGAAAACTTGAAATAAATGTTGCTGGTCTGTGTTAGCAAGATGTTCTTAGATTTTTGTTTGTTTTTACTGGAGGCAGGGAACCCTCCCTTTAACATCAGTGGTCTTCTGGGTGGAAAAAATCTTAGTGGCCTGTAACCACCTCTTGCCTTTGATGTATTTGGAGATCCTGGAAGGGCAGGCAGCCAACTTGCTTGCCTGCTTGTCAAGGGGAGGCTGGCTGTCCTGCCTATGCTGTATTCGCCGTCACCATCCTGAAGCGGGTTTTCTCTCTCCTTCCTCCTACCGTGTGTCAGGATAAGAAGCACCCTGTGATTTACCTCCTTCTTCTGCTCATCGTGTTCTGGGGCTCGAGATTTTCCAAAATACATCATGGTAAAGAGGCAAAGCTTTAATGATTTGGGCATCATAGCTCCTCTAGAGGCATCTTTAGATTCTCTGAATGAAATAAACATCTATTTGAGCTGAAGAGCAGCATTTTCTCATTTTGCTGCTGCAAATAGGTGGGAGGAGTGACTAACTGCTCCTCTGGAAATAGTGAAGTGGACAGGCTTGTCTGCTGCCCAGTACTACAAGCTGGATGATGCACTTACCCATTCACCCCATCCTCTACCACATCAGTGCTTTGCTTGCCTACATGCATTGCACGTGTGTGAGAGAATTATAGGCCTCCCGGCTACCTCCTCTTCCAAAGATAACTCAAAATACAGAGTCTCTTCTAGGGGGAGTTATATCCCATCCTCTACTGTTGTGTACACAGAAATCACATTTCTTTTGCTTTTGACCAGCCTCAGATAAAAACTGATGGTTGCAGCTGAAACTCACTTTGAGTTTTTCATTAAAACTGTTCAAAGCGAAATACAGGGTGGAGGATTTGACGTGAGCCAAAACTAACCTCCCTGTTCCTGCCAGTGAAGCTGTATTGCCAAATTTCACACAGCCGTGTTCTCTAGCACCTCCTTTGAACACGAGTGTGGTTCTGGAGGCTGTTTTGAAGCTCCCACTTGAAACACTCTGTGAGCTAGTGGAGCGTTTTCTGGCAGTTAAGCTTCTGTATCTGGTGGCTGTTTGTTCTACTCAGAGCAATGAGTCATGGTTTGCTAAAGGAAAAAGAAAAAAAAAGGATTTCTTAGAAAATCCTTCAGAAAAGCAAAGATTATTTTTCAGCTGGAAATGCATTTGGTGTCTGTGGTGAAACTGGTGTGGCAAGTCACCTCTGCTGTGTTTCTAAGAATTACCAGATAGCGTAGCGGCTCGTCTGAATGCTCTTTTTGTACAGTTCTGGCAGGCAGTGACTTCCTCCTAGTATAGGGTGTTTCTTTCATATTTTTCACTATCTGGACTGGTGGGTATGCGAACTTGTTCCTTGGTATACTTTTATTCTTAATTATATATTTGAATTACAAAATTGCAAAATCCCCCACTTCCTGCTGAAATCTTGTGGAATTATGGTGTTCATCATCCTAGACAGTCAAGTAATTGTGCTGCAGACTTCACTCCAAGTTTGTTCTTTTTCGTAGTTCACCAGATCGTTAATGTTTCAGTTGGCTGGCTCTAAGTTTGTGACAGCAGTACACGTTAGCAGAACTGAATGTGCTACTACAGCTTTGGAGCCGGCTTGCCTGTGACGTTAGCATTTGGGACACACCAGCAGCGCAGTCAGAGGTGGCACTGCAGTGTGGGTGTGCGTCTCAGCGAGTGGGTAGCAGGCACCCCGAGGATGCTGCTGAGCTCCTCAGCACAGATTGGTACCTAGCTCGTCACCTGGGGATTCCTCACCCGGCTGGGAATTCTGCACTGGTGCCTTGGCTGGTGGGACTTCCCCACTGTCACAAACCAGATTAAAACTGGTTTAGCCATG